>MU968329.1:47754-167929 GCA_034641835.2 Pinus albicaulis
ATTGCATAATCCAAATGGCAATACTTGGTAAGCATAGGTACCCCAAGGACAGGTAAATGTGGTTTTGTCTTGATCTTCAAGTGCTACTTGGATTTGGTTGTAACCACTAAACCCATCTAAGAATGAGAAGTACTTTTTGCCAGCTAATGTATCTAACACTTGATCTATGAAAGGTAAGGGAAAATGGTCTTTAAGAGTAGCTTTGTTTAGTTCCCAGTAGTCAATACATACCCTCCATTTACCATTTTTCTTTGGCACAATTACCAAAGGAGAAACCCACTGACTATCTGAAATGGGATAGATGAAGTTGACATTTAACAATTTTTGCAATTCTTCTTTAACAATATCCCTAAGTTTTGGATTCATCCGTCTTTGAGGTTGTCTGATTGGTTTGCAATTTTCCTCTATATAGATGTGATGAGTGCAAGTCTTGGGACTTATCCCTTTCATGTCAGTGTATTCCCATGCATATGCAGAAGAGTGTCTCTATAATACTTTGACTAACTTTTCTTGTTGAGATTTCTCTAGGTTCTTATTTATGTTCAAAGTTTTGCCTGGAAAGATCTCACTTGTAGAGCTGCCAAATTTATCCATAGAATGAAGAGACATCTGCCTTGATGACAAAAAATCAATATTGGATCCCTCTTGAAATGATTCATGTTTGTGTTCTAGAGAGGATTCAAATTTTTCTAGAGTATTCAGAATTTGATTATCTTCACTAATTTCTGAAATTGTGAAGAGAGGTTGTAAATCTTCTTCATCCTCTATCCATTGAGTGTCATCTAAATCTGTAATTGTCTTAGCTGGAGGATATAAAGTGAATTTCTTAGTTGAAATACCATCAGAGATGTACATATCACCGGATCTACAACTAATAAAAGCATCAGTTGTAGCCAACCAAGGTCTTCCTAATATAACAGGATGGCCTCCTAGATTATTCTTAGGAGTTAGGATCATGAAATCCACGGGGTACTCCCAAGAATCTAGGGACACTGGAATGTCTTCTATTACCCCATCTGGTTTGATCACAGATCTATCTGCTAATTGTAATAGTGTGGGTGTAAAAAGAAGATTAGGAAGTTTCAGTTTGTCCATGATTTGTCTACTCATGATATTTATTGTTGCTCCTAAATCAATGAGTGTGTTTTGAATTTCAATTCCATTGATGTGAATTTTGACAACTGGATTTCCTGGGTCAAGATACTTTGGAATAGCAATCTTTCCCATCATAATGTCTGCTATTTTTCCTGCTAGTTGAATTTTCTTTGTTTCTCTTATTCTTTTTCTTGTTTTCTTCATACTCAACTCCTTTATTGTTTTGGCTAAAATTGGAATTTCCTTGATGGCTTGTAATAATGGAATTTTAATGAAAACATTTCTCAGCTCATCTAGGAAATCATAATTAGGCACCATAATTTGTTTTTCTACACCTCTATCAATTTTTAATCTTTCTGGAAAGGGGGGTATAGAAGTAGATGTGGATGGTTGCTCTAATACAGGAGTTGAAATTATTGGATCTTTTTGCTTTAATTTTTCAGTGTTTGGGTCTTGAAAAGATGTGTCTTCCTCAAGACTTTTATTCACCCGTAGAGAGTCTTCCTCAGAGTTATCTTGTTCTTGTATGATCACGGAAGGTTTCCTCTTTTCAAGTATTCTTCCAGACCTAAGTTGAACATCACTAAGGTCTAGAGGAGTAATTAAATAAGTTGGAAACTGTTGGCCTTCTATCATGTATGTGTTATGAGGATTTTTATTATTGGGGTTTGGTATGGGTTGAGCAGGCAATTGATTTGATTTTTGAGGGAATGGTAATGAAAGTGGTTGATTTTGATGTGGTTGGTTTTGATGATGTTGTTGAGGATTTTGTTGAAAATTTTGTTGAATATTTTGAGGAAAATTTTGTTGAGGATTTTGAGGATAAAAATGTGGGTATGGTGGATAGGATGGTGGATACTGATAGTATGGGGAGTATCTTCCATAGGGACTTTGTGATCCTTGTGCCCAAGCTGGAGATTGATTTTTAAATTGAGGCCAAGGTTGCTGCCAAGAATTCCAAGGTGGAGGTTGATTATACATTTGATCATGGAATCCTTGTGTCTGAGGTCCCTGCCAAGGCCTTCTAGATACAAAATTGAGAGACTCTGTGGAATCTGTAGTAGTTTCCTCCTGAAAGACAGCTTTGAGACCAGGAAGAGAAGGAAAATTCTTGGTCTCATGTTTTTCAGAACAAATGACACAGGTCTCTACAGCTTTTATATCCAATGGACACTCTCTCAAGGCATGTTTCTTTGTACATTTGGGAAAAAAGATTGCCAAGGCATCAGATTCATATTTTTGCTTGTTTTGTATCTTAAGGGTGTCTATTTGTTCACTAAGACTCCCTAAGATGTCAGATTTGAAATCATCAAGCATGTGTCCTATTTCTGATCTACTTACTGTCCCAGAAGCAGACTTACTTGCCCTTGCAAGAGCAAGATCTCTTGGACCTTTTATAGTTTTAGATTTCCCTCTTGAAAGGTTGATACATAACTCAGATATTTCAGGTAATGTGAGATGTGATATATCCCCTTTTCCCATCATGTTAAGGATATCCAACCATTCATCCCTAATTGTTTTCAACAAAAGAGCTTTTAAGGTGTCTTGATCTAGGTTTTCCATTTTTTCTCTTTTGATGTTGTAATGAAATCTTTCCAACAAATCTTCCAAGTTTTCATCTTCTTTTTGTAACATTTTAAACACTTCTTCCTTATGATTGACCGGCATACAATAATCTAGATACCTCTCTAGAAATGCTTGTTTCATGTCTTCCCATGTCCTAATAGAACTATTGATCAAACTCATAAACCACTTCAATGCTACTCCTTTCAAGGTTGAAGGGAATAATTTCAGTTTTTGAGCATCTTGTAAGTAGTCATAAGTTCTACACAGAACTTCGAATTCAAATAGGAAGGTTTCAGGATCTTCAGTTTTAAGTCCATAGAAGTTTGGAAGGACAGAGGGTGAAATTTTTTTCATGGTTGTATTGGTTTCTTCAACAATTATAGGGAACCCAAAAGAGCTTCCTATTTCTCTTCTACCTCTTCCTCCATCTGCACCTCTACCTCCTTCTCCTCTACCTCTACCTCTACCTCCAAATAATGTGTGCTCTCCATTAAAGACTCCTCCTCCCCCTTCTTCTGCCATGATTGGCTCTCCTGTGGAAGTGGAAAGGTCTGTGTCCCTAACAGGAGTCTTTAGATCTTCTTCTAAGGCAGGTTCAGTGGATGAAGTGGAAGGTTTATCTAATGGAATAGATGACCTTAGATCTTCTAAAAGTCCAGGATCAGTAAAGGATGGAATGTGGGTCCGAGTTGAAGGTGTACTAGCTCTTGGTCTAGGTGAAACAAGTGGTGTTCTAGGAATCAAATTTCTGCTTCTGCTGCTTATAAATTTACCCCTTGAATCTCTCTCTCTACGCATATAATTGTTTTTGGGGGTTAAGAAACAAAGGTTACCTATTTTTCACTTCCCCAGCAACGGCACCAAAATGTTTGGTCTCAACCTAGTCTCCTAAATTGAGTTCATTTAATTGTAAACCAGGGTTGGTAAACTGCTGAAGTAAAGTGCATTGTATGTGCCTAGGTTTTTGTCTCTTAATGCGTTGTGTTTAGTTTTTTATGATGTTTTTGGTCTTTTGTGATGATTTATTATGTTTTTTGTCTTTTGGTGGTTTTTATGTTCACAAGGAAAATGACTAAAAAGCTAGTGGAAAGAAGCTACTAATTAAAAATAGAGTGAAGCCGAATTGGTTGATGAAAAATGACAAATGCAAATGAAAATACTGAAATAGAATCAAATATAAACTATGACTAAGCAGAATACAAAGCTTGATAATGACTTTAAGGAAATTAATCAAAACATAAACTTAACTTGTCCAATTCTTTCATCAAAGGTATTTTGGGAGAGCTTGAGAAATGGTCAGCTAAGTATACAAATTCTCCTAACTAAAAAATTAAACAAATAGCTTATAATGATGCAACATTTTATCCATGATTAAAGATTTGTTGAAGCATATTTGGAGGAAAACATTGATACCATCATAAGATCTCTACTCTAAGACTAGTTCCTAACTCTATTCTGCAACTTAGTTAAACATCACTAAACCTTACTCAAGAGTTATAGATTTCTTTTTAAAGTAGTCTTTTGAGGAAAGGCTTTGTTTATGAAGTGGTAAAGAAGTTGCAAAAGTACTTCAGGCCTTGAAATGGTACTATCTTCTGTTCATATGGTTATGAATCAATTATAGATTTGGAACAAGAAGAGGTTTTGTAAATAATGAAGGCCATTTTGTTAAGTTTAACAACTAATGTAATCTAATATGCAGTGGATGACAACTAATTGTGGAGTGAAAATGCAATGAGTTAAGCTAAATCTGAACTTAAGATTTCACTAGTCTAAAACAGTGCTGAACTAACAAGCCATTATCAAACTTAAAACAAAATAACAGAGCATGAATTGAATGCAATTTGACTCCGGAGTACCCTAACTAAGTTATCATGCATTAATCTATGGGATTCTACAGCTTGTTTTGTCCATCATGATTGGTATTTTGGAAGAGCTTCTTAGAACAATCCTGGCTGTACAATTCAGTGCAAATGCAAACATAAAGACTAAAAGCAATTTAAAAACTAAGACATCACAGCTATCTCCTACCCATCATTATGGTATTTTGGAAGGGCGTTTTAAGAGTAAGATCAGCTATGCTACTTAGTGAAAACAAACAACTGAAACGTTCAGTATCACAGTCATGCCTTAGACATCATAATGATTTTTTGGAAGATTTTTCTTAGTATAAGTTCAACTGTGATAGTGAACAAAAGAAATTGTAATTAAATCCTACAACACTATAGCCATTTCCCATTCATTATCATGATCTTTTGGAAGAGTTCTTAGAACAAGTATAACTATAGTGGATAATTAAATTAACTACGAACTCAAACTTCAAAAACGTAAAAACAACTAAGATACTTATCTAAATTACGAAAGTAAAGCCGTGCAGGAGGCAGAGGCCCTCTACCACCAGACGGAATCTAACTACAAATCAACTCAACGCATTCAAAGCAATGCTGTCCTCTTCATTAAAGTAGAAATAACTTGAAACAGAGTATTCTTCGTTTTCAGAAATATAGCATGAAATCTAAGCAAAATCTAGCCTATCTCTCGGTTTCCCAAGTGTTTTTATAACAAATTTACATAACAGAACTTGCAAAAATACAGGGATCCTTATCTTTCCTTATCAAAATCACATTCAGACTCTGAAGATGGCAACGTAAAGAGAAAAAGGACATCTGGACTAAGACAGTCCTATTAGAAGTATGCTTTCTTAAATAAGTTCCCACGTACCAAAACCACGTCCAGAATTCGGTTCTTCCTTCATGGTGAGCAAAGTATGATGTGGACATGACGTGGAATATACTCATATGTGGTTTTTATTGAGAGGACACCTGGAACATGCCTGAACGTGAAGACAACTGCAAAATTTCCGGTTAGCTACGGAATGTCTGCATTCTGCAAATAGTTCCGGTCAAAATGCATTACAATGACAAAAATCACAAAACTTGGCAAGTTAGCCATGTTCATCATTCTAAAAGTAATTTTAACTAATTTCATTGATCAATTGGGTTTGGGATAACAATGGAAAAAGGAAAATGAGGTAAAGTAGGATGACAGAAAGCACAATCTTGGGGCTCAACAGGAGATATAGTTGGTGTTTGACTAGAATTTTTTGTCTCTTTACCAGTTACAGGATTTTTAGTTCCATAATCTTGAAATCTCGTCGCAACCATAACCTCAGACATCATGAAAATATCTGCCGATGAATGTGAAGAAGATCCTATCATTTTACTATCTTTAGTGGGAAAATGATCCTTTAAGAAAACGGGTGTGGGTGAACCTTTGAAAAACTTAGAGACCTCATACTGATGTGGGCAGTCTTTGGTATAGCGATCCTCGTCACATATAAGACAAGGATAATGAGGTTTCCATTTTTCATCAGCTGGTTCATTCTTTTCGGTTTTCTCTTTGGGAGATGTAGTTTGTTTGTTTTTATTCTTTCCTTTCTTCTTATTACCGATTTTAGATTTAGCTGTAGATGAGCCTACAACATGGATGCCGGCAAAAGTTTCAAGGGAAGAATCTCCTTTCAGTGAACCTGGTAAAGTTATAATGGGAGAAGTAGTTTTGGAGGACTTCTTCTTACTCTTATTAGCGCTAACTAAACCAATTACACCGTCTGCAGCATGAGAACTTGAAGGAGTTGCAGTTATTTGACTTGGACGTGGTAAGTCAGGAATTTTTCATATAAAGTACCAAACTTTGTATATACAAGGTCTAAGTACTGTGCTTGAGCTATGACCTGTTCTTCTGTAACAACACCTCCCTTAGCCATATCTTTAGTGATCTTTAGAAGTAATGATTTGATAAACCATTCTGCCAAAATCTGATCCAAAATGAAAACTTTCACTTAACGTCGTCTATGTCTCCATTCATGTATGTGATCTGATATGTATATAGACGCAGATTGTTTTATGGAAGTCAAGAGTTCCATGCCATTGTCGTAACGGACTAGAAACTGAAAGTGTGTTAAAAAAGATGTTTCTAATGCGTTGAAATTGTTGAATGAGCCACGCGGTAGTTCAATATACCACTTTGCAACTAAACCTATCAATGTTCTTTGAAACAGTCTTAATTGAATGGAATCACTGATTAAAGATTTTGATGCACACCAGAGGTGGTAATTCATGACATGGTTTGAGAGGTCTTCTCCTGATTTACCTTTGAACTTAGGAATATCAGTGGGCAACTTGTTCAGCATTGGCGGCCAAAACTGAAGATAATAAATCGGATCATTCGTAAGGCGCAACAAATCTGGTAAATCCAAAGTTGCAATGAATGGTAACTGACGGTTATGGTCCTGTTGAGAAAACTAATAACCTTGAGGAAATATACAATTACTAGGAGGAGGATATCCAAGATAACCTGGAATAGCCTGTGCAGTTGGGATTGGAATGCCTCTGGGATAACTAGGATTAGCCGTACCGTATTGAGGTTGAGCTGGTATCTGATATGTGTAACCAGGGTATGGTTTATGTTGGTATACTAGATTTTGTCCTACCGGTCCATATTGGTACTGCCCTTGACATGGTTGATAAACAAACTGACCTGTATAATGTTGGCTTGTTACAATTGTACTTGTACCAGGTTTCCCTATAGATGTTTGAACAGTAGACTGAACCGTAGGTCTATGTTGATGAGCAGTGACTTGAGGGATCGGTTGTGATATACATGTTGTTGTTACTTGAGGAGATGTAGAAATAGGGATTGCATACACTCCAGGGATAGGTGTACTAGGTTGTTGAACATAAATTGATGCAGTAGTTTGAGGTGGAGTTCTAGGTGTACTCGAACCAGGTTTCTGAATACTACTAGGTGTAGATACCTGAGGTATAATTTGAAGCATAGGTTGGACAAGTTATTGGATTTGAGTGTAAGAAATTGGTTTACCAGGCTGATTAGAAGGTACTTGCATAGTAGGTTGCAAATTCTGTTGATTCAACGACGAATTCCACACTATATTCACCCCAAGATAAGACGTTCCCATTGAAGGTTGTGATGCGTAAGAGGGACCATAACCAGGTTGATAATTTGAAACGTAAGTTTGATAATTTGCTGGATAATTTCTGCTAAAAGGTTGACCTCCTTGTGTTGCACTGAAAATTGTTCACTTTGACATTCTGCTATCTGTATGAGCTCATTATCACTCATACATTCCTCCTTTGCAAGTATAAAACATTAGCTCCTCATTTAAATCCTTAAAAATAAGAGAAAAGCTCTTAAAGTCTCTGAAACTCCGGGATCACACTTTCTCTTTGTCTTACATGCGGTCCTGCACCTAATGGTCATGTCTCCTACAAACCTGACTATAATTTCTATGTGTTAAGAGTGTGGACCCCTGTAAAATATTAAAATGGCACAAGTAAACTCAAAAAGATCACTCTCAATCATTTCTAGAAGCTTCTGGAAGGAATCTTGCGGTGGCAAGTCCACTCCTTTCAGGTTCATGTATTCCATGCCTTAAGGATCTAACCCCTTGATGTTAGGAGCTTATCCCTTTTAAGGAGGACTCTATCCCTTCATAATTGTATTTGTAACCTCCTCTTTTGCTCTATAAAAAGAGGCATTGGGCAGCCTCAAAGGGAGTTCAAGCTTTAGTATTGTTTGAGGTAAAGTGCTGTTGGAATTTAGACTCCTTTAACTGAGATTTTATGAGGAGAGATTACACACCTGTATGTGTCTCAGTTAGAAGAGTGCAAGACCTGTCAAAGTAGAGTAAATTCTTGATTCGGACCCTGGGAGGACCTGTTCAACATCAAGACTGAAAAGGTTGTAAGGTTCTTCTACTATTTCAAAGTTAATACAAATAAGTTTGTTTTTCTCAATAAAATGTCATTTGATTATTTATTTTATGGATTCCTTGATCACGATAATAGATATGATTGATAAATATATGCTATTCAGGTGCTATTAATGTTTTCTTGTTTGTGATTGTAGGTCTTCAAGGATAACTCTTTCGGGCGACTTGAAGAAGACTACAACGAACAAGCATTGGATCGAGGTAAGATTCTAACACCTTTGTAGTGTTTACTTATAAATCATTATATATCTAGAGAAATATAGGTTTAATTTTCTGTTTGTTGCTAGAATATCTTCTGATAGTAGGGAGATCAGTCTTGTCTGCAAGATCAATTTATCCGGTCAACAAATTGGCGACTCCAGTGGGGAAAGATTTTGGATTTTTGGTTTTCCTTTGTTTTGACTTGAGAAAATGATTTTTTTGGTTTTTGATTGATGTATACTGGCTTGGGTAGCTTAGGCTTACTTTTCTTTGAAAATTTTTGAAGCTTTTTTTTTTTTCTTGAATTTTTCTGGGGACTACACTTTACCTTCATACACAGTGTGGGCATGTTCGCACTTTCCTTGAGTAACCAGTGCGGGACCGCACCTGTTGCTTCTAGGGCCTGTGGACCCTGTTAAATATTTTTTGAAATTACTAGATTTATTTTTCCAGATTAAGTTTCAGTTTGATTTAGCTTTCTTAGTGTCTACCTAGATCTGTATTTTTCCTGTCAAAAATTTCTTGTGAGTGAATTCCAATAGTATTATTGTTTTGGGTGATTTTCTAGAAGTTTTACATACTTGGAGTGGTTTTCACTTTTTCTTTGTAGTGACTCAAAGATGAGAAGCTTGGAATACCTTAGATCACACTGGTGTCTTTTTGTCTTCTTGATGAGTCTGACTTGGTCGCGAAATCCATCCTTTTTGAGGAATAGATCTAGTTTTCTCTTTGCAAATATTTGAACAAAATTTGTTATAAGTTCTGAATTTCATTTTTACAAAAGAAAACATATCTGGATGTTTTTTTATTTGTTTGTTATTCTGCACAAATGAATCCTTAGTTTACTGAACAAATAATCAAAACATTCTCAAAAAAAATTAAAGCTTTTATTCAATTAGATTTTCAATGTTTTTAGATTTCAAAATTAGTTTTTCATAGTTTTGAATGCTTTTTTAGAACTTGTAGATATCTTTTGAAAGAAATTTTTTATTTGGTAGTTTCGAGTCTTGAAAGTGAAAGGAATTTATTGTTAGCATTGATTGTTTGTCTCATTTTGAGTTCTTATTGAAAAAACAAAAATATATTTTTTTCATTTATTCTTCATGTTGAAAGAAAGAATTGTCTCTTAAGAATTGCATTTCTCAAACTCTTTCTTTTAATTAGGCTTCATTGAAAGAAAAATGAATTTCTTATCAAAATAGGTTCAAAACATCATTTTAGGTGCATTTTTTAGTGTGTTCGGAGTCGAGTCTTCACACCATCAAAGTTTCATTTCCATACCTATTGACTTAAAGAACAACCCATAAAAACAACACTTAATTGATCTAGTAATTTTTTCTATTTCTAGGGCTCTTATCACCAATATAGCTTAGGCTAGTTTCTTGGAGTAGGAAATAATTAACTCTCCAAGATAGTAAAAAAAAACAAGTAGATAAATCTTGCGGTAGGAAATAAATCCAATTGTAATTGATACATTTTGGGAAGCTTTTCTTAAAGGAGTTAATCACGAAATCATGTCCGAACCTTTGAGACAATAAATTATGTTTCATTGGGAAAGATAGAAGATCTACACGCATTACAAACGGTAAACCTCAGATTAACCATTGTCGAGGAGCCTGGGGTCACTTGTTGGTAAACCTCGGATTGACCATGTCGAGGAGCCTTCAAGGGGATTGAGATTTGTTACTATGCCCTTACGCATAGAATCGGATCATAGACTATTCCCCCAGTCATATTTGTTGGTATTGGTAACCTTAGTGTCCATAAACTTAAGATTATTTCCTAAGGTGATGGTGAAGGAAAGATCTCACTATACCTGGAGCAGACGTTGACTATACTCACTTGAAATCTCTGGGGGGTTCTCTTCACTCGAGATGGTTTTGTGAATAAAATTGTGCCAGTCTGTTTCATTAAGCAGGTTGTCAGGGTAACTGTTCCAACCGCCCTTTCTGTGTTAAAATTCTACTAAGTTGGATTTCATCACCAACTAATTTTTTTAGTACGAGGAGTTACTATTTGTGTGTGGTTTGAACTCTTATATTTTTTAGGCATGTGATTCAGCTGTTTGTTCCTTTAGAGACCTTAGTTATTTTTATTGAAATTTTCTTTGTTTGTGTGTGATTAATTGACATTCAATCGTGGCAGAATTACCGAGACAGTCCCGGAGACTTCAGGGGAAGCCCCCTGAATATACACCAAGTCAACTTGAAGGGCTGTGTGCTTTAGCATCATCTAGTGGCAGTAGAATTAGATCAATAGAAGTAAGAATTTCATCTATAGTTATTCATCCTGATCATCAAATACCAACAACAGAGCATATTCAAGAGCCAATTTTAGTTTTTGAAGTTACTGGTAGTATTTCTCCTTGCAGTGAAATAGCTAAAGAACCTAAAATTTCTGAGCTTGACACTGAGCCTACTGTTTTGGAACCATCCTCGGGATTTATTACTCCAACTTCTAGTCATCCTAGTTTACCTAGGGTAAGAAATATCATTACTGAAGATCTTCCTACTGGCCTCATTTCTATTAAAGAAATTTTCAGTCCGGAAGAAGAAGTAACTCTTCCTGAATCCCCATAGTCTTTAAATCTTAGGGAGCATGAATCCATTTTCTACAGTCCTATTAGGAGTGACGCTTGGTATTTATCTTTGACAATTTTTTTAGAAAACTTGGGTCTTGCTTTTTCACTACCTCAAATTCCTTTTCATCCCATGCCCAGAGGTTATTATCCTTCATTGATCATGTCAGGAGAGTCATCTATGTTTTCCAAAACACTGGAAATTTTTTTACACGGTGGTCCTTCTATTCCTTCGGGGTACCAAGCTCTTTCTGGTACTTTCTCAGGAGCAACTCCTCGACCGATTGAACATGTTTTATCATATGGTATTAATGGAGCTAAAACTAAAACGTTGAACTCAGAGCAAATATTTATGATGTTTGGTAACATTCCCAATCCTCAACCTCAAGGTAGTCAGTTACCGCCTGGGGGGCAACCTCAGGGAAGTCAGTTACCACCTGGGGGGAAACCTCAAGGTAGTCAGTTATCGCCTGGGGGGCAACCTCAAGGAAGTCAGTTACCGCCTCGGGGGAAACCTGAAGGTAATTTTTTCCCACGACGAACTGTAGGAAAATATTATTTTGGAGAACAACCTCAAGGACAGTACATACCTCAAGGTTATCAACCTCAAGGACAATACATACCCCAAGGTCAACCCCAGACTCAGTATATTCCTCAGTGTCCTTATCAACCCCAGATTTAGTACGCACCTTAGGGTTATCAACCTCAAGGTCAGTACCCAAATCAAAGTTTCCAACCACCTTTTGGTCAATCATTTGTACAAGGAACTAGAAATTTACCACTTAATTATCAACCCTATGTTCAACTAGGCTATGGTCCTTACGCAAAACATTCTACGGGACAATACCCCAGAATGAACATGGTGTGGAATCCATCTCAAATTAAACAGAATACAAAACCAAATGTGCATTTACCTAATCAGCCTGGACAACCTTTGGTTTCTAGTCCAACCCAACAACCTGTCCATCCTACTGTTCAAATCCCTCCACTTGGTTCTGTTTAGTAGCCTGCACCTAGTACACCTCAGACTCCGCCTCAAAATTTTGCAACTACTACAACATCTGTTCAACCTATAACACCTGTTTCTGGAGTATATGTATCTCCTATTTCTTCTATCCCTGCTACCGTGAAAATTCCTCAAGTCTCTATGCCCCAGTCAAGACCTACAGTTCAGACCTCGGTCCAGATGCCTGCAGGACAAGATGGTACAAGTATGATTGCCACAATTGCTACAGGTCAACCATAATTCACATATCAACTGTACCAGGGAAATTATCAATTTGGTCCCATTGTACAAAACCCAGTTTATCAGTATGAACCGTATCCTCACTATACTTATCAACAACCTCAACAACCCCAGTTTGGTCTGGTTAATCCTGGCTTTCCGGGAGGTTATACCATTCCTAATGCAAATCCAATTCCAGGTTATCCTAGATATCCTCCTCCTAGAACTGGTCTCATTACTCAATTTTTTCGTGACCCTAACCGTTAGTTACCATTTATTGCAACTTTGGATTTTCTTGACTTGTTGTGCCTTACAAACGATCTGATTTAATATCTTTCGTATTGGCTGCCAATGCCTAATAAGTTGCCTACTAATATACTGCAATTTTAGGGTAAGTGAGGAGAGGATCTGTCAAATCACGTTATGAATTATCACCTCTGGTGTGCATCTAATTCATTAATTGATGATTTGATTCGCTTATGCCTTTTTCAACGAAATCTTATTGGTTTTGCTGCCAAATGGTACATTGAGTTACCACGAGGTTCTTTTAATAATTTCTATCAATTAGCGACTGCTTTCTTAACTCATTTTCAATTTCCTTTCAGATACGACAATGGCACGGAACTATTGACTTCACTAAAACAATCAACGTCCACGTATATTTCTAATCATATTCATGAATGGTGACGTAGAAGGCGTTTAGTGAAAGTTTTCATTCTGGATCAAATTTTGGCTGAATGGTTTATTAAATCATTACTACCCAAAATCAATGAAGCTGTAGCTAAGGGAGGAGTTGTTACTTAAGAGCAAGTCATTGCTCAGGCTCAGTATCTTGACCTCGTTTATATGCAGTCAGGTACTTTACATGAAAAAATCCCTGATCTTCCAAAACAGGGTCAAATAAATGCAGCTCCTTCAGGATCTCATGATGATGATGGTATGATTGGTTCAGTTAGTACTAAAAAAAAGAAGAATTATTCAAAAAATTCTTCTCCTATAATAACTTTACCTAATTCCCCAAAAGGATATTCTTCCGCTAAAGCTTCTATCGACATTCATGTCATAGAGTCATCTACGACCAAATCTAAATCTGGAGGTAAAAACAAGGGGAAGAATAAAAACAAACAAAATTCAAAAGATAAATAGATAAAAATGAATCTACTGACAAAAAACGCAAACCTCGCTATCCTTGTTTCATTTGTGATGAGGATCATTTTACCAAAGAATTCCCACATCGAGCAGAGGTTTCAAAATTTGTTAAAGGTTCTCAAATGCCTACTATCTTGAAGGATCATTTTCCAACTCAAGATAGCAAGATGATTGGTTCTTCCTCGAATGCCTCAGAACAACCCATTCTGATGATGTCTCATGTTAGGATTGTGATGCGATCGCAAGATTATGGTAGTAAAAATCCTGTTGATGGTAAAGAAGTAGAATCTTCTAATTCAAACACATCAAATACACCTCCTCCTATTTCTGATTCGCTACAAATCGAGAAACCCAATTTAGACTTATTAATCAAACCGCCTGCTAAAGGTGTACTTCGTAAGTTAGCTTTCAATCCACATGCGAGAGCTGCTCAGAATTACAACATTGTTGAGGACTTAGCTATTTCCCCTTCAACAATGTCAGCTTTGGAAGTGCTGCAATCGTGCCCAACACAATGTAAATTACTATTGTCTGCCATAGGAGCTGTGGATATTCAGGATTCAAACCTAATAATCTTCGATTTAGAGAATAGTACACTCCGTATATCCCATCAAATGGCTTTCCATATTCTAGTATTAGTAAAAAACATACCATTCTTTCGAACTGTGATTGATGAAGGGGCTTCTACATGTATTATGTCGATCCAGTGTTGGAAATCGCTTGGTTCTCCCACACTCAATCAGTCTCTGACAATTCTCAAGGCTTTTGATGGCCGAGGGTTCCATCCTTTTGGGATTTTGTAGAATTTACCTATAGAGTTAGAAGGAAAAACCGTAAATGTCGATGTGGAAGTGGTTGATGCCACTCTTGATTACAACCGTCTCCTGGGTCATAGTTGGTCTTATGCTATGATTGTTGTTGTTTCTTCGGTCTTTCGACTTATCAAGTTTCCATATAAAGGAAAGGTTGTTACAATCGACCAGCTGACTTATTTGTCATCCGTTCCAACCCGTACAGATAGTATTCAGCACATCGGTAGAATGGCTATCCCTTACAAGGATGTCGGCATAGGTTTGATTAAAGATTCCAGTTTACTGGGAAATTTTTCCTTTCCTCCTCCTAACGTATTGCCTCATATCGCAAATATTCATATGATTTCATTGCATACTGTTACTCTTGATGATCCTTGGATCGTACCTTCTGATTCTGAGGTGGATTCGTTTGATGGCGCGATGCCTTTGAGTCCCTTTGAACTTGCATATCAGGCTGTATAGTCATTTTCCGATCCTTTTTCAACCGAAAATGATCCAATGAATGTGATCGATGAGGAATCCCGTTCTATATCTAGCTCAGCTACAACAACATTTCCTAATATTGTTCATACTGATGAACAGATTCATGAACTCTTGTCTGTTGATGATTTACCATGGGAAGATCTACATCACCGATCTTCATTTTTACCTGAGCTTGATCATTTTGAAAATTATTTCTTCTCTATTTTTTCTGCTAATTATGTCAAAGAACCACAGAATCCATTGCAACATTCTAATTCTGAGTTAAATTTGGAAAATATTTCTCGAACAATTCCTATTGAAATTTCAGTTAAGCCAGGAATTATTGAAAACATTCATATAGGTGCTTCTTGTACGGACGATGAAATCCAAACTTACAAAGCCCTATTTCAAGAATTCAGTGACTTGTTTTCCTGGTCATATGAAGAAATGCCTGGCATCGATCTGTCAACTGTTTTCCATGAAATTAAGACTTACCTGGATGCTAAACCTATCCGACAATGCTTACCTCAAATACATCCAAAAATTACTTCGTGCAGGGTTCATTTTCCAATTCCTTTAACGGATTGGGTATCGAATATTGTTCCTGTCAACAAAAAACAAGGAACGATAAGAGTATGTATCAACTATAGGGATATTGATCGAGCTTGTCCTAAAGACAATTATCCAACCCCTTATATCGATCAAATTATTGATGATTGTGCCGGTAGTGAAATGTTCTCCTTTATGGATGGTTTTTCTGGTTAAAATCAAATAAACATACTCCTTGTTGATCAACCTAAGAAAAATTTCAGTTGTCCATGGGGAACTTTTGCTTATTGCAAGCTATCCTTTGGATTGAAGAATGATAAGGAAACTTTTCAAAGGGCTATGTCTTACACATTTCATGACATCAAGCACATTATGCAGCCTTATGTCGATGATTTACCTGCTCATTCATCACATAGAGCCAATCAGCTCATTCATTTATGAGCTATCTTTATGAGATGTAGGCATTATCGAATTCGGCTGAATCCACACAAATGTGTTTTCTGTGTAGAATCGAGTTGCTTACTGGGATTTATTGTTTCAAAAACAGGCATTCATGTTGATCCATCGAAGTTGGAAGCCATCGTAAATCTACCTCCTCCTTCGACTCTTCGCCAACTCCAAAGTTTGCAAGGGAAAGAAAACTTTTTATGTTGTTTCGTTCCTGACTATGCCAAGTTAACAAATGGTTTTACCAGGTTGTTAAAATAGAACGTTCCATTCATTGGAATGAGATTGATGATCAATCTTTTGATGCACTCAAACATGTGTTGACCCATGCACCGTTACTGCATCCTCCCAATTACAACCAGGATTACTTTTTGTACCTTGTCGCTTCTCATTCCACCATTGGGGATGGTTTTAGTTTAGGAAGATGAATTCAAAAATTAACATGTGATTTACTATCTTAGTCCAAATCTACATCCGACTAAGATAAAATACTCACATGTGGAGAAACTGGCCTTGGCAACTGTCCAAGCTGTTCAAATATTTCGTCACTACATCTTATTACGCAAAACCACAGTCATTTCTGATTGTAAACCCATGATATATATCTTGACCAAACAGTTGCTAAGGGGCAAGTATTCCAAATGGATAGTTATCCTCCAAGAATTTGACTTGGAATTTGAAAAATCCAAGGCAAAGAAATCTTTGTTTTTTGTTGAACTGATGTGTGATTTCCCGCATACTGATACTGAAACTTTGGCGGAGTAGCCCATTGTGGATGAATCCTTGTTTCTTATCAGTACTCTTGATCCTTGGTATGGGGATATAATTTTTTATCTCCAAAACCAATATTTTTTCCGCCTGAAATCTCACTATCTCAGTGATAGAAAATATGTTTCCAATCCCAAAAATACAATATTATTGGTGATACACTATATCGTCGTGGAGCAGATTCTGTTTTCCGACGTTTCCTTACTCATGAAGAAGCTGAGAAGGTTCTCAATGACTGTCATTATGGAGCATGTGGCAGTCATATGTCTGGGTATGCCACAACCCAAAATATATTGCGTGCTGGTTATTTCTAGCCGTCCTTATTCAAAGATTGTATCTATGCAATCCAAAAATGCCACAATTGTCAAATCTTTGATCGTAAAATGCTTGCACCACCCGCTCCTCTTCACCCTATGATTGTTTTCGGTCCTTTCACAAAGTGGGGTATTGAATTTATTACATGTAACGCTCACTAGACCATGGGCCATGCATATATTATCTTAGCGGTAGATTATTTTACTAAGTGGGCCGAGGCGATGCCTACATTTTTGGAAGATGGAAAGACTGCTGCAACTTTCATGTTCATTCATATAATTTCTAGATTCACTGTTCCTTAAGCTATTATTACGGATTATGGAAGTCATTTTCACAACATCATGATGACTAAACTGACAGATCAACTTGGTTTGCGCCATGATAGTTCTACTCCATATTACCCACAGGCTAATGGTCTGGTTGAAGCTATGAATAGATTTTTATTCACTATGATTAAATGAATCATTAGTATTCATAAGTTGAATTGGAATACCATGCTGTTTTCATCACTTTGGGCATACTGGACCTCAGTAAAAACATCAACTGGTTTCACTCATTTTCAACTGGTTTACGGTTTGGAAGCTGTGTTACCTATTGAATGTGAAATTCCGTCATAAAAATTAGCCATAGAATTACCCCCAGCTACTTCTGAAGAGGAGAAACGTTTTTTGTACTTAGCTTAGCTAGATGAGAATCGACGCACTACTGCATTAGCAAATGAGGCTCATGAAAAATGAATGAAAACTAAGTACGACAGAAATATTACACCTCGCAACTTTTTCAGAAGGAGACCTAGTTTTAGTTTACGATCAAGCAAATGCTAAGATAGCGGCTGGAAAATTTGTACCTATGTGGCATGGTCCTTACATTGTTAAGAAAAAGCTGGCAAAAGGGGCCTATGAACTGATATATTTTGACAGAGTCCCTTTGGATAAACCCAGAAACAGGCTTTATCTGAAGAGATATTATGCTTAAATTCTATGTGGAGATTTTTGTTAGATTAGTTTCTTTACAGTTGGCGTGTCTTAGATTAGAAAAGCGTGCCCATTTTAGAGTGTGTTCTTATCACTATTCTTGCTTATCTGGGTTTTACTCTTGATATTGCAGATGTCGACGTCTCTTCAAACGTACATTGGTTTTGCTGATGGTGCCTTTCATAGTACACGGAACATTTCTTCCACAACTTGGGTTATCTATCCACCCTCTGATGAGTTAGTATCCATGCATGGGGTTAGCCTCAGTCAAACAATGAATAAAATTGTAGAGTATAGTGCAGTGATTGCGTTATTATCTGAGTCCATATTGTTTGGAATTCGGAGTTTTATTTTTAGGTTGGATTCTGAACTCGTTTTATTATGGCTTAACAGGGTTTATGCCATTAGAAATCCAGCATTATTACGTTTATTTTTATGAGTTCGTCTCTTGCAATGTGAATTTTATTACATTGAATATCAGTATATTCCAAGACGTTTAAATACATTAGCAGATGCAGTTGCTTCTAGTATGATAAATAGACATTTGCAATAATCAAAATGATAAAATACACAACATTCAATAACATGTTACACAAGATAGCTGGTAATAATGATATATCATAGCATAGAAGTGTGTTTCAAAAAATATACATCGAATTTGATCATAGGTTGAAAAACACCTCATGATCAGAAAAAATGATAATACAAAAAGTCAAAAATGTTATGAGTCTACAAAATCGATCATCCTATCACTAGTGATGATCACGATAAGAAAATACTGCTTGGGCCACCCTACACAAGCACCTCCTAAAATTTCATGGGACACCAATCACATATCTCTGTAACCTAATTGGAATATCATCTATGTCAGTCTCTGGAATATCTAGTGTCAAGCGCTCTAGATTATGCTCCAAGTCAGTCAGGATCTCTGTTGATTTTCCCTGTGGGGCTGGTACTGCTGCAGCTGGGTGTCTCCTCTCATAAGGTTGGAGAGTGGCTGGTTGTTGTGGGCCCACATCTACATTTAAAATTTTGATTATTAAGTTTTGGATGATTAAAAATAAAAAAATTTAGAACTTAGAAAATGTTGAAAGTTTTTTTTTACCTGAATCATCCCACTGTTCTCCTACTGGAAGAACCATGTCTCGATCACCACGGAAGTCCATCCCGGCGTATAGAAAGTCCTCAATAGAAAAAACTTGGTTGTTCGACCAATGAAAATATGAAAATGTAAATCAAACAACCTCTACGCCGTCAGTGTCAAGGGCCATCAAAGCTGTCCATCGAACCATATGAGGTTCTCGAGCACTGCCTGGATCAACTAGAATGAGCTGTGGAGCCAGTAAGGGAATCCTCTCCAAAGCAAATGAAACCAAAATGGATCCATAGCCAAATTTGTTTAGCTTTCCATTTTTCTTCTCTAGTCAGTTGGCCTTTCACATTGGCCAATACTGCTTCGCACCAGTTGAAAATGGTGCCTTAGAAACAATCTACTGCAATCCGCATCTGGGATCTAGTAGCCACATGCAATGCTGCACTCTCGCACAATCTGGTAACAGTGAATGCAATAACTTTAAGCTCAAGTTGGATGATAGTTTTTATATCAATCCGTTTATCCTTGGGGTCTGCTCGATCATCGCAAAACTCTAGTCGAAGACTAGCGACAGACTGGCCACCTGGCCTAGTCCCAAATAGAGATATTTGTTCACCCCTCTTGGGAAAACCAGCCAAAAATTATATATCCTCTAGCTCAATCTCGAGCCGGTGGCCACCAATAACAAAGCACTGGTCTTGAGTATTCCATTTGTTTACCAACCATGTCAGGATATCTACTTGGGACCTCATGCCCTATATGGCCCAGAACTTGTACAATCCGCAAGCTCTTAATGCCTGCATTGTAGGAAAATGAAGAATTGTGGCTTCATCTACGTCCTCATGCTCTTGTTCTCGCCAAATAAGCATTTTGAACGTCCTACAATGTATAAAAAGATAGATTAGAACAAACTTGTTTGAAAAATTTTCGGCGGAAATTGAGAAATATAAGTTTTTAAAATCATTGCGCGGGATCTGCACCCTTTGTTTACACACAGTGCATAGATATGCACGGGCGATGTGTGAAAGGCGCAGACCCATGACTTTTTCTATGTAGAAGAAAGTTGGGGTCCGCAGGTTCTGCGTGTTGAACCTACGGACCCCCGCGGGTGATTTTTTGAACCTATTTTTCCCTTAAAAATCAAATTTGAAGCCTAAAAATGAAATGTAAACAGATCAAATGCAAGATAAGGAGGACGAGGATTACTTGGAGCTGACGGTTTTCAATTCCAACAGATGAATTTTATAGAATCTTCACAGGAATTGTTTTACCCAAAAGCTCTCACTTTTCACTCTGAACTCAAATGGTAAAAATGAAGTTAGAAAAGCCCTTTTTATAATTTTTTTCGAATAAATGAATTTTTAATTTGTTTATTTTTCACTTTTAAAAGGTAAATTTTGAAAACATTTTTATTTATCTTAAATAGGTATGTGTAATTTTTCGAGTTTTTGTGCACAAAATTGGATTTTTCGGGAAAATTGATCATTTTTCAACAAAGAGCATACTTTTGTCATTTTTTCGGACAGTTTCAAAAATTTATAAAAAAGCGAACTCTGGAGTCATCTTTTAAGCTCTTTTCAGACTCTCAAAAATTGAAAAGATTGCCAAGCACTTGATTATTCAAACTCGTTAAAGTAAATTAATGATCGTCCTTTCAAATAAGTTTACCCCTTTTATGGACTTAAATGAACTATTTACGAAAAAGGTATATGTTCACTAATTACAGTCAATAGAGTTCTCTCCCGCATTATTTTATCCTTTTTCGGACTCGAGAGACTAAATTTACGAAAACGTACACCCATGGATTTTTCTTAAGTTTTTTCTTCTGACTCCCTAAAATTGAAGAACACCGAGTTTCTCTTATACTGGACTCGTTAAAATTTAACAGTAAAGGACCTAATCAATTTTTAACAAGAACGAACCACTCTTTCTTAGGGTTCAAATATTAAACTAAGTTGGACTCATTCGAAGGATGAGATTATAAACAAGAAAATGTTATCCTCCTCAAGCTTGTCAAAAATAAAGAGGTACTTACCAGAAATGGTGGTAGAAAAGAGAGAAAAACAAACCTGTTTGTGATATTTTGATTATTTGAAAAGTTGTTAACCATTCTTGAACACGACACTTTTGTTCACCTGGGTTGGGAAAATCCTTTGCCTAATAGTTAATCAAACCATATTGAAAATATTCAGCCGGTTTCTAGGTAATAGCTTTGGGTTAATTGTCACCAAGCCATCTTCAGTGTCATTATGTGTTCAAGAGGGCATTTCAAACAAACTATTCATCTACGAAATATTTGTCTTCCATTTTGACCATCCCTGAGTCAGTCCTTGTGAATATATTTCTTCAAAACTTGATCTATGATTTCATGTTGTGGGCTTGCCTACAACGGATCACTTTCTATCAACGACAACTCATTATCTAGGAAGTCGATCTAGAAATCGTCAATACCTTGAAATCTGCATGCCTCAATGGCAGGTTTCTCTCCTTCGACGACAGGTTGCATCATTGACCTTCGATCGAATGATTCTGTGACATGTTCGACTTAAGCTCATTCATTCACATTTCATGGATTTTACTAAGTACTTTGAGGGCCATTGACATTATTGGTGGTTTCTCTCACACTTGTCAATAGCTTACATTATTGACTGGTAATCAAGTGGTTTCTACCATGTTCAACATCAACACATTTATTCACATGGACAGAATCGTACTAGTTTGAGAAGTGGAAATCAAGACCCTGGATCTAGTTTCTACCATCCAGGTTTCAAGGAATTTTGTTATTCATTTATACAGTGGACTATTCATAAATAGATGGCTATGTCCATACTGTGTCTACACATGTCTATAATATTGATGTATTGAAAATCATTCCTGTATCAGAATGATTTAAGTCAGTTAGTTTTGACCTCAGTATGGGAATGCCTACCTCAACAATGATATGTCTACATGTATATATTTTGCATTGAATGTTTTTACAGGTTCCGACTAGGGTGTCCACATGATTATCCTTGAAATGAAAAAATACTTCACTCTTAATACATGATAGACTCTATCTTCATCTATTACAGGCTTCACACTTTAGGGGACAATTTGTTGCATTGAAAATTGTCACTTTGACATTCTGCTATCTGTACGAGCTCATTATCACTCATACATTCCTCCTTTGCAAGTCTAAAACATCGGTTCCTCATGTTAAGCCTTAAAAATAAGAGAAACGCTCTTAAAGTCTCTGAAACTCTGGTATCGCACTTTATTTTTGTCTTACCTGCAATCCTGCACCTAATGGTCATGTCTTCTGCGAACCTGACCGCAATTTCTCTGTGTTAAGAGTGTGGACCCCTGTAAAATATTAAAAGGGAGCAAGTAAACTCAAAAATATCACTCTCAGTCATCTCTAGAAGCTTCTGGAAGGAATATTTCGGTGGAAAGTCTGCTCCTTTCAAGTTCATGTATCTCATGCCTTAAGGAACTAACCCCTTGATGTGAGGAGCTTATCCCTTTGAAGGAGGACTCTATCCCTTCATAATTGGAACCGTAACCTCCTCTTTTTCACTATAAAAAGAGGCATTGGGTAGCCTCAAATGGAGTTCAAGATTTAGTATTGTTTGAGGTAAAGTGTTGTTGGAATTTAGACTCCTTTAACTGAGATTTTATGAGAAGAGATTACACTCCTGTATATGTCTCTGTTAGAAGAGTGAAAGACCTGTCAAAGTAGAGGAAATTCCTACTTTGGACCCCAGGAGGACCTATTCAACATCAAGGCTGAAAAGGTTGTAAGGTTCTTCTACTATTTCAAAGTTAATACAAATAAGTTTGTTTTTCTCAATAAACTGTCATTTGATTGTTTATTTTATGGATTCATTGATCACCATAATATATATGATTGATAAATATATGTTGTTCATCTGCTATTAATGTTTTCTTGTTTATGATTGCAGGTCTTCAAGGATAACTCTTTCGAGTGACTGGAAGAAGATTACAACGAACAAGAATTGGATCGAGGTAGGATCGTAACACCTTTGTAGTGTTTCCTTATAAATCATTATATATAGAGAGAAAGATATTTAATTGTCTGTTTGTTGCTAGACTATCTTCTGATACTAGGGAGATCGGTCTTGTCAGCAAGTTTGATTTATCCAGCCAACACTTGCACTGCTATTAATCTGGATGTCACTACTTGCACTACTATTACTCCATATGTTGTTACACCAGATGTTGTTACTCACACTACTGTTACTCCGGATGCTACTACTCACATTGCTATTACTTCAGATGTTGTTACATTAGATGTTGTTACTCGCACTGCTGTTACTCTGGATGCTGCTACTCATACTGTTGCTACTCCAGATGCTGTTACTTTGGATGCTGCTACTCATACTGCTGCTACCCCAGATGCTGTTACTTTGGATGCTGCTACTCGTAGAGTTGTTACTCCAACCACATCATTACTTTTCCTTCATCCTACCAACCATCACTTCTACTAGGTAGGCTACCAGGTACACCTCCATGTGACTTTTACTAATTTAATTAAATATCCCATGTGAAAAATTTAATGCCACGGATGTCAAACTTTAGGTTGGCAGGGGGGGGGGGGGGGTGTCATCATAATTTAATGGCAACATAATGACGATTCCGTAAGCCATTATTATAAATCCATGTGTGGTACACCATACGATCCTAATCAATACTCTCTATAATCATTAAAAGCGTATTGAGATCCATAACACATCCTTTCCACTTCATATGAAATAATTTCTATTTTATTCACCGCACGAACCATAATTTTTTATTATTTTCCTCGGTTTCCCAGAATTACAATCTGTATTTCCTATTACCACCTTTCATTTTCACCATCATGTTTTTCCAAGTTTGGTATCCACCATTTCACCCAATGGTCTGTTGTTCCAAGAAGTGTTGTTACGAGTCCCTGCAGTGTGGGTGGACTGTCTATGCCGCATGAGCCTGAAAATACAGCTTTGGTCTGCAGTAATCCAGAGGTATGGAAAATCCTTGTCAATGTAGGGTGGGATACCTACTTTGACAGATTGCAGGGGTTTGAAAGGGGAATCACAATGGAATTTTCACTTAATTTGGACGAGAATCACTCACGGGTCAGAGGACTAGAAGTTCCTGTCACAGAAGAGGTAATTGGAGAAGTTAGAAAGCTAAGACAACAAGGGTAGCAATGGTTTTATCCGAGAGTTTCTCTCCCGGAGTTTCCCTAATTATTCTTGCACGCAGGGGAAAGTGTCATTCAATTGGTCAGAGGATACGAGCGCAAGACTGTGTCGTATCCTTAATATGTTGAACCGGTTCAGAAAAAAGACGGAATGGAGAACCCCGGCGAACTTGCCCTTGCCCTAGGGTTTCAAACACCAAGAGCTTCCGCCACTGGTTGGTTCGCGCAGGCCTGGTTCTGCTGCCATTTCTCTGAATACAGGCAGACCCCTGCGAGGAGAAGGAATGGATATCTGCCTATTCGCAACAATGCAGAGGACGAGGCGGTGACTGAATCCGGGGGGCGATTTCTTGCGGGGAAATGGTGCGTCTCTCAGCACGCAACAGCCACGGCCATCACAGTCCTTTGGCCGTCTAACTGTGAGATGGCAGGAAAGGGCGACCTTGCCTTTCCTTTCTATGGCCGCCGCCCCATTTTCCTCTACGCCTTGGCTAGCAGTTTTTTTACCTGGGCTACTGCTACTCTGAACTTCCACTTTCAGAAGAAGTCCCAACCGGATCTGGAGCTGGCCTTGCAGCCCAGAGAACCCGCTGAAATGACTTCGATGCCCTTTCCTGGCAGCTGGGATCCTTCTCATCCCCAGCAAACGACATTGCAGATTCAAATAATTCTTTTGACGGGCAAAACCCTGCTCCTTAAGGTACAACCCTCATTTACTGTGTGCCATCTCTCGCAGATCCTCGAGAAAAGGTTGGGGATTCCTTCCTCCCTTATGCGGCTCCTCCACGCAGGTAAGCAGCTTGACTACAATCTGCCTCTTTCCTATTACAAAATTGCAAGAAATGCCACAGTGCTCCTATCGCTTCGACTAAGGGGAGGTGCTGTTGGGAAATCCTCTGCCTCCAAAGGTTTTTCCTACAAAGATGCGGTTCATGCACAACCTACCAAGAACACTTCTCAACCAGCAGAGGCACACAAACCTTTCTTGGTGGACAAAATGGAGAAAGCCCCAGCTATTGAAATCACTCATCCTACTCTGGATGATCAATACCAGACATTTGCAGAAACTGCCATCATTTGCAGATTTAACGGACTATGGCCCCATACTGCTGATCTATACCAGTGGATCCGCACCAATTGGACCAACAACAGCAAAGTCTTTTTATGCTCGAAAGGTTTCTTTATTGTAGCCTTTTCCTTCAACGAAGATTACCAGAAGGCCTTAACGGGAGGCCCCTGGTTCTGGGGTTCAGCCGGACTTTTCCTCACCCCCTGCTTCCCAGACTTTGACCCCTCTACTGCTGTCATCACCAAGCTTCCTATCTGGGTCAGGCTTCCAAATCTCCCTGCACATCTTTGGCATTTTTCTATCTTTCAATCAATTGGGGATACCCTTGGCCGCTTCCTGGCAACAGATACTTCAAGGGCGGAGAATGGTATTTATACCTTTGGCAGAATTTGCACAGAAATTGACATTAGCAAAGGGCTGCCAGATCAGATCATCCTGAAAGTTGGGGACTTCCATTGGGTGCAAACGTTGGACTATGAGAACACAGCCTTCAGGTGTCGTCACTGCCATCAAACAGGTCATCTCCAGAACTCATGTGCAACGTTCCTCGACAAAAAGAAGAACCTCAATCGCAAATCCAAATCCAAGAGTTGGAAACCTTGTGACAGACCCCCTATGGATGACTTAGAATCCTCTAGCTCTGATGAGGAGGATATTGAAGTGGAAGAGGAGAATGTGGAGCATCCAAAGGACCTGCCCTTAGATCGACCCGAGGATCCCACAGCGCCTTTAATCTCGCAGAAACGCTCTCATGAGTCTTCTTCTTCCGACTCAGACAAGGAGACTTCACCTTTAGCACAGAACAGTCTGCAAGTGGTTCCAGTCCAGCCATATCAGAATGGTTGGGTCAAAGTCAGTAAAAAGAAAGGGAAAAAATGTCATATGGGAGACTCTGCCCATGCTGGGTAGACTCCTCTGTATAACTTGTTCTTCTCTGTTCTCTTTGTTACCTGTCACTTTTGCCATGGTTTCTCTTTGGGACCAAAGTTGATACTATATCATTTCCGGTTCCCTTGCTTTTTTAGCTTCGCTTCTATGCGAGCTCTGATTGTACCATATTTCTCTTCTTAATAGATTTAGTCTTATTCAGAAAGAAAAAAAAAGAAGACTGTGTCGTATCCTTGGAACGAAGTCGCAGGTTTTGTAATGAAATACATAACTTGCGAAGTCCAGGCCACAACTCTGTTTAAATATCATTTTAAATTTCTAACACACCTTCAATTTCCATAGGCTTAGGTGCATGCCTTAAACATGCCCTTCTTCCTATTGAAACAGTTGCAGCACATGGCACAGTCCGCTCGATGTTCACGTAGGATGCTAACAGTGCTCTCCAACCATGGATTGGTGCATTTACTGGTCATGCATGTAATAAAAAAAATTTGGGTCTTCTGGGCAGAACTCTATGGATCCTAAGAAAAGGATATAGTAGCCAAAGAAGAGGAACCAATCTCTCGACTGGTCTAGTAGAAGAATAATGCTTAGAGGGAATTGATCAAGAGGAACTCGAAGAAATGGAAATGGAGGTTGATCAGGAGGAACCCAAAGAAGTGAAAATGGAAGTTGATCAGGAAGAGCCTGAAGAAATGAGAATAGAGGAGATAATTGGTGACACAGTCAAGGCTGTCACACAAGAACCAACCTCGCTTGTGAAGCCCATAGATAAAGGAATTATGGATATAGTGCGTGAAGTCGAGACTGTCATACAGTCGTCAAATTTTTTCAATGAAGAACATGAAAGTGAAATGGAAGACATAGGAATGGAAAGTGATGTTGTTTTGGAAGAACTAGTGTCACCTACCTGAGCAGATATGGATATTGAAACAATTGGGGGTGTTACACAAGAACCACCCCCGATTTAGCTAGAACAGGGAAACAGAGAAGCAATTCATGAGGAATAAGAAAATAAAGAAGGAATAAACCGCGAGGTCTATACTATGCCACAAGAACTAGTATCTACCTCAGAAGAAGAAGTAATGCACAAAGAACATAAGGACAAAAGGGAAAAAACCCTTGAAATTGACGATATACCACAAGAACCAGTGTCAAACCGGATTGAAGTAAAAACGCATGAAAATACGACTCAAGTTGGAAACATGGCTGATGAAGCCACTCCCTACTCTCTATTCGAGTCCATGATGCCAAGAAGGGTAAGGGGATTCCACTCACCCCAATGATTAATGAAAGAAATAGATGTTCCACCAGTGCTTAAATTTTTTGACATGGCCAATATCGACCCATTCAATTATAAATCTCTGTTGGAGCACTTAGAGGCTCGCAAAGAAGATAGGGTTCCCGTGGAAACACCGGAACACAGAATGGTCAATGAAAATTATGGCCTCACAGTAGGAGCCCCTGAAGGGAATATAGAGGAAGAAACCCCTGAGGATAGGGAGCCCAGCTAGAAAGGATTTGCAAAATAATCAACAAATAATACTAGTAGGATTGCCTCGTGAGCCTGTCATAGGCCCAGAAACTAAATTTATTGTCCAACAGGAATGGATTTAACAGTGTGAGAAAAGAATATTACCTCTTAAGAAGAGGTGTCACCTGCAGTTGTGTGAAATCATGATATTGAAAATGGAGGTTCGGGATTTGAAAAGGAAAGTTTCCTGATTGAAAAAGAAGGTAAAAGTGTACAAATGGAGGGCAGTAAAGCCAAAAATTTAGGTCTCCTCCATAGGTATACAGACTGGCCTGATTGAAGATTTTTTTGAAGGCTGAGAATTTTTCTTGGCCGCTAAAATCCAGAGGTGGCAGTCTGCTGCGAGTGAGCATAAGAAATAAATAATGTGGGTTCGAGAATAGGCTGTCAGGATCATCACAGGATACATAGACCAGTTAGATAAGGCATGGCTGAAGCAAGATAAACAGAAGGCCAAAATAGAAAAATTGGAAGAACAAGTGCTACTGCTGCAATCAGATAAGGAGAAGATGTTCTCCCTGGCACAACAAGTAATGGCCTACAGACCTCTTGCACATAGCTATGCATTGTTCCTTCATGAAAAATTTCTTTTCTTCTGTCTTGAAAGTATATAAGGAGATTTTGTGTGAGATTGAGGACCCCATTCAATTTCTTTGTATCTTAAAAATTCATGATATCATAGGACAACGCTTAATGTGCGAGCTCTACATGCATGGGTATTTCTTGAGGCATGATCATTATTTTAAACCCATTCCATTCATGGGGGACATTCATTTAATATATTTTACTTCCTATACCATCAATCAGATTAAGTTGAGAAAGGCCTGTGATACATTTGAAGAGAACGAAGTTGGAAGGCCGCTAATGATGAGGAAGGAACATGGCCAATCATCAAACATTTATAACAAGCATCAAAAATTTCTACAGATTGAGGAGTGTAGAGAACACATGTTGGCAACCCAGAAATGGTGTACTGACCTATGTTTCAGACATATTAAAATGTTCCGTAAGGAAGCGCTGGACATTTTTTAGAGAATGTGGATGTTGCCATCCTCAACTGTCAGAGGACGAGAGCCATTTGGAGCACCTAAATTTGCACGGGCTCTAGAGAGGATGCCATTTTTTTTAGCATGCATTTAGACCTGTGGGGTTAGATGGATAGGGCCGAGGTTTCAGTTTCCCCTTATTTGGTTGCTAGCCGAGCAATATAATCTTGCATACAATGTTGATCCAGATTGGTGGAAGGATTTTGTTTTGACGGAAGGTTATAAACCCCCTGGGATGGAAATGGCTGAAGAATATGATATCAGATAGCTTCATGCCAGTCACAGTCAGTTCAACCCAGATCTGAGGAGATGACAAGCTACATGAGGACATCCAGATAGACCAGTTGGGAGGATATGTTTGGTACAGGATTTGTAAAATTTTCTCTCCCATTTTTTCCCACTTTTCTATCTCTTTGTGTCATGTTTATTCTTAAACACATGAGGTAAACCCATTTTCTCTTACTTTACATGGGATATTTGATTAATGAAGTAATATTCTAGGAGTATTTACCATTTTTCAAATGTTAACGCCAATATTCTTACAGATTCGGCAAAAGCGGAAAGGTCATAGCTGTGAGTCATGGAGCACCTCCTAATTTCTAGCATTGGCTTCACTTTCTACTACATTGCAACAGACTCTGTTTCACCCCAGCAACATGCCAGGCTTTTTCATGGTTTCCTTCTTTGCAATTAGGTTGTTGTTGCAATGAACTGTGTAATTGTAGATATGTAGATGTTGGAGGAAATATGCAATTTCCTAGAAATTTGTATAAAGAGGGCCTGAGGGCTGTGAATCGGGGTGGAGCCCATTACATATAGATTTTGTAGCAGTATAGTCTGAAATTAATTGAATGCACAACACCCTGTTGTTTCACCTGTAATTTTTGAGTTTTCCATAGCCCTGATCAGAGAGTTGGGCCCACTCTTTTGATCAGGTGTTGCATTCATTTCTTTTCATTGTTTCCATGTTATAGTTTGGTTCTGTTACTGTTGTTCCAGTGTAATATTTTAATTGTTGTGAATTTCTTTTTAACTCTGAAATCTATTTTAATTGTTGTTACAATAGTTTGTGTGTTACTGGATTTAAGCATGTGATCTATAGTGGGTCATGTGATTGCTCCTTCATATACTATGCTATTAGTACTGAAATAATTAACGCCCTCAGGTTGATAATTTATGCGGAAAAAGGGTTAGAATATTTTTCACATCCGGACACCAACAATTGTGATGCCCCTAGTTCACTTGCTGATTTGGATCACCTTGGATGTCCTCTTCTATTATGACATTCAAATCTTCCTCATTTTGGTGATTTTTCTCTTGAACACATGGAGGAAATGCTGGTAAACATGAGGGAACTTTCTCAACATATGATTCTAATATCTTCTCTTCATCAAGTGTAGCCCCTGATTCTTTGATCTCCTCATTCATTGGGGGAATTTTGAGGTCTAAAATGGGCCTCCTAAGGAAATTATAAAATAATAGCAGAAATAATAAAATAATATTTGATTACATCATCAAAGTTTAGAGGGGAAAAAACAACTATTTTTTCAACTCATATTTTGAACTTCTCTTCCTAAGGTTTTACTCAAATTTTGAGTAGGAATACTTGTTGGATGAAAAAAATTATTCCCCATCCAAGGAGCACCCATGTTGCATACTTTTAATGGATCCTTCTACACAGAAAATGAGAAATACATTAAAAACCTGATTGCAATCACTTTTTTTCATGTATTTCTCATTTTTCGTATAGTAGGGTCCATAGAAAGTATGCAACATCGATACTCCTTGGATGACGAATTAAATTTTACATCCAACGAGTACTCCTGCTCAAAATTTGAGTAAACCCTTAGGGATATAAGTTGAAAATATGAGTTGAAAAAATAGTTTTATTATTTTATTATTTTTGAATATTTTTACTTTTTTACTCCAAAAATGGTGAATCATCCCCCATGGTTGACATGAGCATCTTGTATCTTATTGGTTCTTACAAAGTTTATTTTAGTTGTACATTTTTCTTAGGAGGCTCATTTAGACCTCAAAATTCCCCTAATGTGTATCTTCTTCTTCTTCTTTATGTTGTCCTTCAATGACATAAAGAAAATATCTTCTTTGCAATACTTTTCTTGAACTAAGATGCAGACCATTTAGATCAAAAGGATATGTTTGGAAGTATTGTACCTCAACATTGTAAGTGGGTTGAGATACTGCATGGTGTGGGTTTGGAAATGGTGGTACAGGTAGTTGATTGGGGGTGGATATATGAGATGGATGTGGTTGAGGGTATGTTTGTGGTGGAGGTGGATGGTAGGGATAGCATGGAGTTGGATATGGAGGATATGGATGGAGATATTGAGGATATTGTGGATTTTCCCAATAAGGACCTTGCCAACTATGTTTCCAATATCGGTTTTGGGGGTGAGCTGGCCAAGGTTCCCAAGGAGGGAGTGTATCCAAATTAGTTTGAGATGGATGTGAATAATATTGAAATTGTGAAGTGGATCCTTGCATCGTATCAAGTTGACTAGGATGCCTGGGTATCCTTGGAGCTACATAACATAGATTGTTTGGTGATTGCCTTGCTCCATTGTCTTCTTCGTAAACTTCTTTAAACCCGTGGAATGATGAAAAACATTTAGTAGCATATGATTTTTCATGGATAACAAAAATATCAACATCTTCTTTTTTCTCATTTTTCATACAAATATTTCTACTTGTTCACTTAGATTGCTAAGAATTTATGTTTTAAAGTTATCAAGCAAATTTCCAAGTTCATCTTGCCTTACCAATATTGATGTTGATTTAATTTCTCTTTCCCTTCCTCTTGATATGCACTTTTATGTTTCACAAATTTCTTCAAATGAAAATTGGTATACATCTACTCTACTCATGAGATTAAGGAGATCAATCCACTCATCCATAGTTGTTCTAAGTAAGAGGGTTTTTAGTGTGTGAAATTCTAGATGATGCATTTTTTTCCCTCTTAACATTCTACATGAATCTCTCTATTATATCCTCAAGGCTCTCATCTTCTTCTTGGTTCATTCTAAAAATTTCTTCTCTAATATCACGATCTTTATATTTTTCTAGAAATATCATTTTCATATCATTCCATGATCTTATTGAATTAGTAACCAGACTCATGAACCATTTAAGAGCTCTATCCTTCAATGTTGTAGGAAACAATCTCAATATTTTAGTGTGTGATAAGTAGCCATAAGACCTACAAAGTATCTCAAATTTAAAGAGAAATGTTTCTAGATCCTCTGTCCTCATACCATGGAAGTTGGGAAGGAAAGATGGAGGGATCTTCTTCATAGGTACATTGATGTCCATATCTTAAATGGGAAACACAATAAGATCTTCTTCATTGTCACCATATCAATCCATCTCTTCTTACTTCAAAAGTGTATGGTGATTTGGTTCTTACTGCACCACATGGTCAAGTGGGGGGGGGTTGGTGTTGGAGAAGTATTTTTTTTTTTAATTCTGAGTGTCCATACTCCTATGCGGCATGAAAATTAGATTATTTTGTATTTTTCAATATTTCGAAAACAACATGAAAAAGGAAAGCAGAAAAGAATGCTAAAACAAAAACAAAGAATCTACTAGATAGCTCCCCAACAACGACACCAAAAAGTGGTGAGCCCTGGTATTGCACCAAGAGTGCTGCAAATCCCAGGGGCTGCCCTAATTTACTTTATCAACCTGGGTTTGTACAAACTTTGAGGTGACAGTGCTATAAACACATAAGATGCATTATGTTCATGTCGTCCTCTTCTGCTTTATGAAAGGGTGCTACTTCTAGGGTTTCTCAATGAAGTCTGTCACACTTCAATGAAACTAAAATAAATTTTAGAAATGAAATGAAAGAAATGAAACTAAATTAAATTTCTGAAAAGAAATGGAAGAAAGGAAACTAATTTAACTTGCCGAAAAGAACTGGTAGAAAGGAAACTAATTTAACTTGCTGAAAATAAATGGTAGAAAGGAAACTAATTCTAAACCATACTTAAATTGGCCAAATGTATAAAAGAATTCTACTTAACCTATGGTCTATCTATCATGCTTCTATCCATGCAACTAAGCTATCCATGACTTAATTCTAATGGAAAAACTATTTATTTGCAGCTTGGAGGAAAGAAAAGGGAAAAAAATGCTTAATGGAGGGCTTAGAAAATAAAATAGGGCTTAAAGGTGGAAAGGGGGGATTTAAACGTAATAAAACCTTATAATATGGTGTAGAAATGGATTTGGAGAGGAATAATGTGAAATATGCGATGGAGGAAAAGGTTGCGATATGCGATGTGGCAATCACAATATCGCAAAAGTAAAGGGACAGCAGAAATGTAGTTCGGGAGCGGGATCGAAATGTGAAATGCGATGAGGTAAATCTTGCAAAGTGTGAAGTGTGACAGGTGACATGGAAATGGGATTGATGTCACAATCGCAATATCGTAACGTTGGAGTGGTAAGTGTTGAAGGGAGAAGGGAAATTTTACGAAGTGCGAAGTGTGATGCGACAGAGTTATCACATCGGCAAAATGAGAGGTAAGTGTTAAAAAAAAGAAGTAAACAGTGCGATTTGTGATTTTTGATTTCACAATATCGCAATCAGTGAAAACAAGCGGTAAGTCTTGACGAAAATGGGGAAGAGTTCGAAAAGAGATTTGCGATGCAGCGGAGTTTGCAATCTGTGATATGCGATATCGAAGCATCGCAATCAACATATATGTAACACCTCCAGTTAAGAATTTTTTTTTTTTTTTTTTTCACATCTATATATACTGGGGTTCCTCTTTTTTTTATTTCACCTGGTTGTTTGAGTAAGGTGTTCAGAAATTTACTTTCAAATTCTATCTTGATAAAATTTCTTCTACTCATCTATGTCTTACAGTCTTTGATTCCACTATCACTTATTGGTAGCATTGAATAATCTTATCTAGTATACATTACAACCATGTATGTAACTTCCATAACCCTTTGTATTAACATAGGATATTCTCCCTAGACATAATATAAGCAAAATCTATGATAATCTACCTTTTACAGTAACCTCCCATAATGCATATATCTGTAACACATATATATCACATATCCTTTGACAATATTCTTGAATCCACATATATATACCACATATATATATAACACATATATATAACACATATAGAATTCATATATATATCTAAACCCTTTAATAATATGAATTGAATGTACACATATATATGTATATATGTTAACAATTTAATAACATATATAATTACTTTTCCCTATTCATTAAGGTCGAACGACGTAACCATGGGTGAATTTATCGTGGGCGGAAATCTACCTTGTATAGCAATATGGGTTCGATTTTACCTCATGGTATATATATTTTAACGTTCAGATTGGTGATTTGATACACAACGAAAAGCATACGAGTGCCTCGGTCCCATCTGTATTCGTGTGTGTACAAGTTTATTTGTGATCGTTCGGCTGACTGTCAACAGCTGTCCATTAAATCACGCCGTTGATTTACCCGTACCAAATTCAATGATAGGGTTTTCGGGTTGTTTTTCACCTGCGATGGGATGAAGTCTCGGCTCGAGCGTAGCCGAATGGCTCAGACCTCAACTATCCACAAGATGACACGAGAGTACTTACTGTCGGTGATGCGCTGCAACCTTAATTGCTCGACACTCGGGTGACACGCCTCCCCCGTTCACTCTGTTGCATTATCTCTATCGACTTGCTTGTTGCAATTCCTTGTGGTACATAATTCCTGTCAACGGCGTGGAGTTTTATTTGTTTATACATCTTATGTGTACTGGATGGGCTGTGTGCAAAGGGTTTCAGAGTTCATAGGGATTCCTTCGAACCACCTGACTGACAGATGGACGGTGATGGCGTTTGAGTGTTCCTATCATTCTCCCGGAATGGTTTACATAAGATCGGTTCACTCGAAACCCTGCTAAGCTCTGGCGCCTATGGATAGGGTTTTTTGTTTCTATGTTGGATTTCACAGCCACTACAGGCCAGGTAAATCAACTCTTCAGGTATGGTAGCCGAGGATTCGTGATCCTCTTTTTCTGGTATATTTTCTAAGTCCTGCCGTTGCATTTTGCGATTCAGTTAAGTGAAATGTTGATTTGAACCAGAGAATTAGATAGCTTGACATTGCAGATGTTTAAATCACTAACTTAGTGTATGATAGATGCGTTATTCCAGACTTCTATATTGCCCGACTATACCGGATTGCCATCAACATAGGGAGAATGCAGTAGGTAGCGTATTCTGTTTCGAAATGTTCCCTCTATTCCTTTTGTGTTAACCTATTTTAGTTTTGATAATATGGTTCAAACCTCTGTAAATTTCTTCCGATTCTTTTATTTCCAGAGCTACGATGCTGGAGGGTCGGTGACCCAACTAGACTGACGGAACCCACTCAGTTACCCGGCTCCTGTGCGCAGATTTGCTCATGTTCGGAGGTGGCAAGGTAAGGGTTTCTAGCTCCTTGGCTCGCTTCGTTCTTGACTGGGTACGATTATCTATTGGTAATTGTCCCATTTCTTCATACAGGAAACAAAAGGGATTCTGCAGTTGAGTTTAGCGATTGTGCTGGAACTCGTTACGCTGAGATTTTCGGCATGAGTGAGCCAACTCAACTCAGCCGTGAATGTTTCCTGAGCTCTTCAGATTTCCCGTCACGTTTCTACCGTGACGTTAACATTTTGTTTTTCGTTAACCACTATGGGTAGCTAGCATATACATTGGTCCTGTATTTAAATTGTGGTTAGTATCGCGTGATAATGGTGATAACTCCGTCATCCATTTTACAATCTTTCCGAATCTATTTTTCATATTGGGTTTTGCGAAGGGGGTTTGAGATCATTTACACGCTTTTCTACTATCTGCATTTCTCATGATAACTATCCAGTGTAATGCTACCTATTCTTCTCGTTTACCATTTTGTTTATGTATCTATAGAAGTATTCTCAACTCTACGTTTAAATTTTGGGCTCGCTGCCTGTGAACTTAAGTATTTATTCAGTCATATACAGTTAGAGTGAAATAGCCCCTTTATTCCTCTGGCTCGAGTTTCCGATATATGGTGTACTCTTTAAATCATATAAGTTGTATAATGTTAACTTCCGGTTTAGTAGGGAATACGATGTCAGTTTCGTTTTTTAATTTACCACTGTAATTAGTAATTCGCTGCTTATGCATTTACCTACACAATTTTTCGTTGGCTGTTACAACCATTACTGGAATCCTGCATGACCTTTCTCATGCTACGGGAAATTCTCTGTTGGACCTTCTAGCTCGCTTCAACGCGAGTCGTCACTGATAATGAGATGTCATGCGTTACGATTTACTTGTTTCATTTTTATATCTGTGTGTTTATATGAGAACCGGATTTTTTTTTTGCAGGGATGGGCAGAGTATCATAACTGCTTCAAGTGTTTTCTTCGAATCTTCTTAAGATTAAAAACCGACTGTTATAACTGACTTGTATAGCGAGATGCGCGTTTATCTACCAGTAGGTTTTGTACTTCTAGGTAGTATCATAAGCAGAACACTGATATTGAAAATGTGATTCGTAAATGACAGAACGTTGATGTCTTATGTTGTATGAACATCCTGTGCAAATGGCGATTTCACTATTTGGTTTGACATAGGCACAACACCTAGTAGATTAAATAGCAACTATGATTTCGTATTAATCCCAGTGGCTATATGGTTAATATATATGTTTCTTCCGGCCAACTACTCATTTACAATCGTTGTTACAATGAGTTATTGTTTTTTCTCACAGCTATTATATCCTATTTTTGATACATATATGTATGTATTGTTATTATTTTAGCTCACGGCGCTTGTATTCTATTTTGGATTTTTACTTGATGCATATGTAGATGTATTCGATAGAAATTGGGCAGAGTACCTTAATTATAGGTTAAGTCTTTTGGCTATGATACTTATTTCAAGGATTAAAGGTAGATTTAGAAATGCAATATATACACATATAAATGCTATAAATGATATAACACTTCTATAGAGTAGAATTTCTTCTCAAGTTAGAAAGTTTCGAAATACATATTCTAATGTCCTTGCTTCTCTTGTATTGTACCATGTAAATTTCAGATATGCTACCATAGTTTTCTAACATATGGGCATATAATTTCAGCTTTGTATATATATATGAAACCATTTAATATTTAATTATCTATGGAGACTAAGTACCTTCAGATTTAGACCTTCTTGGGTTTAGAGTTTCTGTGGGTTTCTACTCTATGGATTACTGGTCTACAACTAAACAGAATCTGGAAGGTGAATGCCTTAAGATGGATTCTGTTAAATGTAGTACTAAAATCAATTATATCATTTCATTAATTTTTGTTTTTATATGTAGCCAATTCATACCATAACAAATCAAAATAAACAAGAATTTCAGAAGCATACCACTATTGCAAATGACCAACCTCCCAACCTTAGATTCCTCTTTTTCTCCCAGAACTCACCCCCGAGCTGAGATCACCTCCATTACAGATCAACCCCTGATCTGCTTAGGAGCAACTTATTTAAGCTCATATTTCACCAAAGCATGTTTCTAATTCTGTGTCCAGAATAGCAGGATGCTTTCTTTCCTGTTTAGCCTAGGCTTCCCATTTTGGGACTCTTTAAAGCTGTTTTATGCTTTTCCTCAGCTTTTCCAGCTTTTCTTACCTCTTCCCAACTACTTTCTTCTTCATTGGGGAAATTTAGATTCCTCCTCAAAATCTAAATTAATTTCTTTCAAGGATTTTTGAAAGATTGTGGGGATTTGTTGCCTTATCCATCCTCATGGATTTGGCAAGTGATCTCTAATTCTCATCTTGGTCAAAATGCACAATCATGTTATTTATTTCACTGAATTTTAAATATTAAATACATTCACACACTATACTTATCCTTTGGGTCCACTCCTTTAGAATTAAAGTTCAAATGTCTAACTTTTCAAATTCAACACATAAATCAAAGCATATTATTCCCCCTCCTAAAAATAAACACCATCCTCTTGGTGTTGTTATTCAACTACCGCAGTTCACTTAAACAAAATGATATTTTTCCATCACTCTACCTTCCCTTTCCAAGGTAGCTTCTTCACAAAACCACAAATAAAGCTTCCAATCGTACCCTTTCTTACTCTGCCATTGTTCTGTTTCTCAATTCAATTTCTTCCCGCTCCAATATTTGAAGCGGTTCTGGCAGAAACTCCCCTTCTGTTTCCACCTGTACAACATTCCAATCAACTATGTTAGAAGCATCATGTACATATCTTTTTAATAATGAAATATGAAACACATCAAGCACTCTAACATGAGGTGGTAAAGCCAGCTTGTAAGCCACTGATCCCACCCTTTCTAAAACTTCAAAAGGCCCACAATATCTAGGAGCAAGTTTTGCACAACTTCCAGCATAAAGTGTGCTCTTTTTGGGTTTGATGCGCAAATACACATGATCCCCTACTTTGAATTCTCAGTGCACTCTTTTCTTATCAGCATAGCTTTTCTGACGATCTTGTGCTGTCTTGATATTTCTTTGTATCTGTTTAACAAATCTTTCCATTTCTTGTAAGGCATCAGGTCCGAGCATTAGTTTATCTTCTGGTTGGCTCCAGCTCAAAGGAGTACGACATTTTCTTCCGTATAATGCCTCAAACGGACTCATTTTAATAGAAGATTGGTAACTGTTATTATAGGCAAATTCAGCTAAATGCAGATACTCCTCCCACTTTGATGGTCTATCCATCACATACATTCTCAACATATCCTCCAAAATTTGATTTGTCCTTTCTGTTTTCCCGTCAGTTTGAGGGTGATAGGCAGTACTGAAATTCAGCTTAGTACCCATCCCTCCAAACAATCCTTTCCAAAATGCTGCTGTAAACTTAGCATCTCGGTCTGAAACAATTACCTTTGGCACCCCATGAAGCCTTACTACCTCCTTCAAGAATACATTTGCTACTTGAGCTGTCCCAAAGGTAGACTTTACTAGTATAAAGTGGGCAGCTTTTGTGAGAGTGTCTACTACTACCATTACAGAATCATGTTGATATTTAGTTCTGGGTAATCCTGTTATAAAATCCATGGAGACTGTGTCCCATTTCCATTCTGCAATTGGCAAAGGGTTTAAAAGTCCTGCTGGATGTTGATGCTCAACTTTGACTAGCTGACATTCCATACATCTACTTAAATACTCTGCCACATCTCTCTTCATTCCTAGCCAGAAAAACTTCTTCTTCAAGGCTGTTAACATCTTTTGGTATCCTGGATGTCCTGCATAGGGCTGTTTGTGATATTCATCTAAGATTTCTCTTTTTAATGACTCTATATTTGGAATATACAACCTATTTTTGTAATAGAGTGGCCCTTTTTGGTTTTTAGTGAAATCAGTTTTATCCTTTTTCTGTAGTTTCACCAAGAGTGCTTCATAGTTGGGATCTTGAGTTGCTGCTTTTCCCACCAATTCCTCTACCTCCATATGGGCACTACTCCCCATGTTGTTTAGATGTTGACAAGCATTTCTACTTAATGCATCAGAAACTTTATTTTCTTTTCCCTTGATATGCTTTATGTCCATATCAAATTCACTTAAAAAGGACAGTCATCTAGCTTGTCTTGCATTCAGGTCAGTTTGGGAAAAGAAATATTTGAGGCTAATATGATCAGTCATCAATGTGAACTTTTTCCCAAGAAGATAGTGCCACCACATCTTTAAAGCATGAATAACAGCTGCAAATTCTAAATCATATGCACTATAATTCTGTTCATGTATTTTCAGTTTTCTAGATTCATATGCAATAACTGAATTTTATTGCAATAGGACTCCTCCTAGCCCCTCTCTGCAAGCATCTGTAGACACAACAAATTCTTTATCAAGATCAGCAATTTTTAGTATAGGGGCTGAAATAAGTTTTTGTTTTAATTGGTCGAAACTGATTTGACATTTCTCAGTCCACACAAACTTGACACCCTTTCTTTGCAATGAAGTGATGGGATGTGCTATGGCAGAAAATCTCTCCACAAATCTACGATAGTAGCTTTCCATCCCCATGAATGACCTTACTGCTGAAACATCAGTTGGGACTGGCCATTCCTTAATTGCTTTTATCTTTTCAGGGTCAACTGCAAGCCCTTTTTCAGAAAATAATATGACCCAAATATTGAATCTTATCCTTGTAAAATTCACATTTACTGAACTTGGCATATAGCTGATTTTCTTTCAGAGTTTGCAACACTATCCATAGATGTTCCTTGTGTTCCTCTTTGTTTTTGGAGTAGACTAAAATATCATCTATGAACACCAGAACAAATTTATCCAAATACTTATTTAACACACTGTTCATCAGACACATAAAGGTGGTAGGGGCATTTGTCAGTCCAAAAGGTAGGACTACAAATTCGTAGTGTCCATACCGGGTTCAAAAAGCTGTTTTGCTAATGTCTTCTTCCTTGATTCTGAGCTGGTGATACCCAGTTCTTAAGTCAATCTTGGAAAAGACTGAGGCCCCTCTCACTTGATCAAAAATATCATCAATTCTAGGAAGTGGATATCTATTCTTAATGGTCAACTTGTTCAGTTGACGATAATCAATGCACATCCTAAAAGTTCCATCCTTCTTTTTCACAAATAAGACCGGTGCTCCCCATGGAGACACACTTGGTCTAATATAACCTTTATCCAGTAATTCTTGCAGTTGAATCTTCAGCTCCATAAGCTCAGGCGGACTCATTCGATAGGGGGCTCGGGAAATAGGTGTGGCTCCCACCACCAAATCTATGGAAAAATCAATTTCTCTTTTGGGGGGAAGATGAGGAATCTCATCTGGGAAAACTTTTTTAAAATCCCTTACCACTGGTAATTCACTCAGCAGATTTTCTTCAGTTCTCTGTTCCACTTCTTCCACATGTACTGCATAAACTTGGTATCCTTTTCTAGCTGTTCTTTTCAATTGTAAGGCTGATATTTGTCTTACTGAAATGGATTTTGGTTTTCCTTTTAATGTAAAAGGTTTCCCCTCTTCATCCACACAATGCAGGGTTTTATCCCAGCAGTTCATCAGGGCTTTCTTCTTTTCCAGCCAATCCATTCCTATCAGCAAGTCATAGGATCCTAACGATAATATGTTCAAATTTACTTCTGTTGGAAAGCCATTTAATTGTATTGCTGTTTTGGGCAACTTATGTGTGACTTTTCTCTTAGTTCCAGTGGCCTGCTGTACCAACCATGACTGCTGAAATTTTTCAGGTTTAATTTTACATTTTTCTACAATTCCAGGACTAATGTAACTCAAAGAAGCACCTGGATCAATCAAAACAATAATAGGTAGGTCAGAAATCTTACCCTCCATTTCCACCATGGTTGCTTGATGTTCTGCTTGCCGATTTTCCAATGCTGCACTGATAGTTGGTATATTTCTGGCTATGTCATTTACTGTTGTTGCCTCACGCTCTCTGCTGATCATATGAACATTTCGATGGCGGCAGTCCCTCATCATATGGGGTTCTCCACAGCCCCAACACTTCAAAGGTTCCTTCATTTTGACTGTCCCTTCCTTTTTATTGTTCCCTTCTACTTGTTTTGAAGCCACTTGGGACTGAGCAGTTTGGCTTTCTTTTGGTTTATTGAATTTTTTCCGTTGATGATCTCTGCCCAAATTCCTTAGATAGGCTGGTTTTTTTCTTTTCCCTTTGAACTCACCCTTGTTCAGCCTTACCTTTAAACTACTGATAGCATAATCTTGCTTTTCTAACTGCTTCGTCCATTGTCTTTGGGTTTTCAAACTCAATTTTCTCCTTGTACACAGTAGGCAAGCAATTTAAAAACCTTTGTACCTTTGCCTTTTCTTCCCTAATGTAAGAGACATATCTCAGTAAGTCGGTAAACTTAGTGACAAACTCATCAATAGTGAGCTGTCCTAGTCTAAGTTCATGGAATTCTTTAGCTTTATCATCATAATAACGTTCGTTCAAATACCGATTTTTGAACTTAGCCTGAAAATCTTCCCAAGTAACTGTCTTTTCATCAATGGCATGCACCATTTTTGTCTCTTCCCACCACAGTGTAGCTTTTCCTTGTAGCTGATACACGGCTAATCTGGCCTTCAGATTGCTTTCATATTCATAAACTTTGAAATACTTGATCATGTTCAGCAACCAAGCTTCAACATCTTCTTCCTTCTCCCCATCATAGGAGGGAGGTTTGATCTTTCGGAATTCCCCCTGCAATTCTCTTTTCTGATTATGTTGATGTCTAGTAGCATCATCGTCATCAGACTCATCCATCTTTCTCTTTCCGGAACCTTCGCCTTCCTGGCTGTTCCGGGAAGTTAGTTCTCTGATGAGCTTTTCCTACTCCTTACTAGCTGATGACAACATGTCATTCTGGCTTCTTAGTTCAGCCAGTTCTCATTGCAATCGGTGCAGCATAGCCATTACTGGGGCATTGGGATCTGGAGTAGCAAATTCATCACACAGATCCACATAAATTCCTCCCTCTTCAGCCATGTTGGCACCACTGTACACACTCATAATATTGGTCAGTGAAATTGAAATAAATAACAACAATTTCTACAATGTTCATTTATAAGACTAGCATTCAGAATTCAGTGAGCACAGTAACAACAGCCCAGTTTTGTAACTTGGGCTCTGATAACATTTGTAACACCTCCAGTTAAGAAATTATTTTTTTTCACATCTATATATACTGGGGGTTCCTCTTTTTTTTATTTTATATTTCACCTGGTTGTTTGAGTAAGGTGTTCAGAAATTTACTTTCAAATTCTATCTTGATAAAATTTCTTCTACTCATCTAGTATCTCTTACCAATCTTCAGTAGTTCTTTCCCACTATCCCTTATTGGTAGCATTGAATGTTCCTCCTAGTATACATTACAACCATGTATATAACTTCCATAACCCTTTGTATTAACATAGGATATTCTCCCTAGACATAATATAAGCATAAACTCTATGGACATTCCTACCTTTCAGTAACCTCCCATAACACATATATCTGTAACACATATATATCACATATCCTTTGACAATATTCTTGAATCCACATATATATACCACATATATATATAACACATATATATAACACATATAGAATTCATATATATATCTAAACCCTTTAATAATATGAATTGAATGTACACATATATATGTATATATGTTAAAAATTTAATAACATATATAATTAATTTTCCCTATTCATTAAGGTCGAACGACGTAACCATGGGTGAATTTATCGTGGGCGGAAATCTACCTTGTATAGAAATATGGGTTCGATTTTCCCTCATGGTATATATATTTTAACGTTCAGATTGGTGATTTGATACACAACGAAAAGCATACGAGTGACTCGATCCCATCTGTATTCGTGTGTGTACAAGTTTATTTGTGATCGTTCAGCTAACTGTCAACAGCTGTCCATTAAATCACGCCGTCGATTTACTCGTACCAAATTCAATGCTAGGGTTTTCGGATTATTTTTTGCCTACTATGGGATGAAGTCTCGGCTCGAGCGTAGCCGAATGGCTCAGACCTCAACTATCCACAAGATGACACGAGAGTACTTACTATCGGTGATGCACTGCAACCTTAATTGCTTGACCCTCAGGTGAGATGCCTCCCTCGGTCACTCTGTTGCATTATCTCTATCGACTTGCTTGTTGCAATTCCTTGTGGTACATAATTCTTGTCAACGGCGTGGAGTTTTATTTGTTTATACATCTTATGTGTACTGGATGGGCTGTGTGCATAGGCTTTCAGAGTTCATAGGGATTCCTTCGAACCACCTGACTGACAGATGGACGGTGATGGCGTTTGAGTGTTCCTATCATTCTCCCGGAATGGTTTACATAAGATCAGTTCACTCCAAACCCTGCTAAGCTCTGGCGCCTATGGATGGGGTTTTTTGTTTCTGTGTTGGATTTCACAGCCACTACACGCCAGGTAAATCAACTCTTCAGGTATGGTAGCCGAGGATTCGTGATCCTCTTTTTCTGGTATCTTTTCTAAGTCCTGTGGTTGCATTTTGCGATTCAGTTAAGTGAAATGTTGATTTGAACCAGAGAATTAGATAGCTTGACATTGCAGATGTTTAAATCACTACCTTAGTGTATGACAGATGCGTTATGCCAGAATTCTATCTTGCCCGACTATACCGGACTGCCATCAACATAGGGAGAATGCAGTAGGTACGCATATTCTGTTTCGAAATGTTCCCTCTATTCCTTTCGTGTTAACCTATTTTAGTTTTGATAATATGGTTCGAACCTCTGTAAATTTCTTTCGATTCTTTTATTTCCAGAGCTACGATGCTGGAGGGTTGGTGACCCAACTAGACTGACGGAACCCACTCAGTTACCCGGCTCCTGTGCGCAGATTTGCTCGTGTTCGGAAGTGGCAAGGTAAGGGTTTCTAGCTCCTTGGTTCGCTTCGTTCTTGATTGGGTACGATTATCTATTGGTAATTGTCCCATTTCTTCATACAGGAAATAAAAGGGATTCTGCAGTTGAGTTTAGCGATTGTGCTGGAACTCGTTACGCTGAGATTTTCGGCATGAGTGAGCCAACTCAACTCAGCCGTGAATGTTTCCTGAGCTCTTCAGATTTCCCGTCACGTTTCTACCGTGACGTTAACATTTTGTTTTTCGTTAACCACTGTGGGTAGCTAGCATATACATTGGTCCTGTATTTAAATTGTGGTTAGTATCGCGTGATAATGGCGATAACTCCGTCAGCCATTTTACAATGTTTCCGGATCTATTTGTCATATTGGGTTTTGCGAAGGGGGTTTGAGATCATTTACACGCTTTTCTACTATCTTCATTTCTCATGATAACTATCCAGCGTAATGCTACCTATTCTTCTCGTTTACCATTTTGTTTATGTATCTATAGAAGTATTCTCAACTCTACGTTTAAATTTTGGGCTCACTGCCTGTGAACTTAAGTATTTATTCAGTCATATACAGTTAGAGTGAAATAGCCCCTTTATTCCTCTGGCTTGAGTTTTCGATATATGGTGTACTCTTTAAATCATATAAGTTGTATAATGTTATCTTCCGGTTTAGTAGGGAATACGATGTCAGTTTCGTTTTTTAATTTACCATTGTAAGTAGTAATTCGCTGCTTATGCATTTAACTACACAATTTTTCATTGGCTGTTACAACCATTACTGGAATCCTGCATGACCTTTCTCATGCTACGGGAAATTCTCTGTTGGACCTTCTAGCTCGCTTCAACACGAGTCGTCACTGATAATGAGATGTCATGCGTTACGATTTACTTGTTTCATTTTTATATCTGTGTGTTTATATGAGAACCGAATTTTTTTTTGCAGGGATGGGCAGAGTATCATAACTGCTTCAAGTGTTTTCTTCGAATCTTCTTAAGATTAAAAACCGAATGTTATAACTGACTTGTATAGCGAGATGCACGTTTATCTACCAGTAGGTTTTGTACTTCTAGGTAGTATCATAAGCAGAATACTGATATTGAAAATGTGATTCGTAAATGACAGAACGTTGATGTCTTATGTTGTATGAACATCCTGTGCAGACGGCGATTTCACTATTTGGTTTGACATAGGCACAACTCCTAGTAGATTAAATAGCAACTATGATTTCGTATTAATCCCAGTGGGTATATGGTTAATATATATGTTTCTTCCGGCCAACTACTCATTTACAATCGTTGTTACAATGAGTTATTGTTTTTGCTCACGGCTCTTATATCCTATTTTTGATACATATATGTATGTATTGTTATTATTTTAGCTCACGGCGCTTGTATTCTATTTTGGATTTTTACTTGATGCATATGTAGATGTATTCGATAGAAATTGGGCAGAGTACCTTAATTATAGGTTAAGTCTTTTGGCTATGATACTTATTTCAAGGATTAAAGGTAGATTTAGAAATGCAATATATACACTTATAAATGCTATAAATGATATAACACTTCTATAGAGTAGAATTTCTTCTCAAGTTAGAAAGTTTCGAAATACATAGTCTAATGTCCTTGCTTCTCTTGTATTGTACCATGTAAATTTCAGATCTGCTACCATAGTTTTCTAACATATGGGCATATAATTTCACCTTTGTATATATATATGAAACCATTTAATATTTAATTATCTATGGAGACTAAGTACCTTCAGATTTAGACCTTCTTGGGTTTAGAGTTTCTGTGGGTTTCTACTCTATGGATTACTGGTCTACAACTAAACAGAATCTGGAAGGTGAATGCCTTAAGATGGATTCTGTTAAATGTAGTACTAAAATCAATTATATCATTTCATTATTTTTTGTTTTTATATGTAGCCAATTCATACCATAACAAATCAAAATAAACAATAATTTCAGAAGCATACCACTATTGCAAATGACCAACCTCCCAACCTTAAAGTCCTCTTTGTCTCCCAGAACTCACCCCCGAGCTGAGATCACCTCCATTACAGATCAACCCCTGATCTGCTTAGGAGCAACTTATTTAAGCTCATATTTCCCCAAAGCATGTTTCTAATTCTGCGTCCAGAATAGCAGGATGCTTTCTTTCCTGTTTAGCCTAGGCTTCCCATTTTGGGACTCTTTAAAGTTGTTTTATGCTTTTCCTCAGCTTTTCCAGCTTTTCTTACCTCTTACCAACTACTTTCCTCGTCATTGGGGAAATTTAGATTCCTCCTCAAAATATAAATTAATTTCTTTCAAGGATTTTTGAAAGATTGTGGGGATTTTTTGCCTTATCCATCCTCATGGATTTGGCAAGTGATCTCTAATTCTCATCTTGGTCAAAATGCAAAATCATGTTATTTATTTCATCAATTTAAATATTAAATTACATTCACACCATACTTATCCTTTGGGGTCCACTCCCCTTAGGATTAAAGTTCAAATGTCTAACTTTTCAAATTCAACACATAAATTGGGGGTGTTACAATTTTATATGGTGAAAGAAATTTTACTTAGGGTAAAATTGGTCTTACATGGTGTACTTGGATTCATCTAATAATAATAGGTTAGATGACAAAAAAAATGGTGTAACAATTGTCATTGATGGAAAGGGAGCAGCTCCAAGACAAGGGAGTAGGTCAGATTCAAATGGAATTGTTGCAGAGATGTCACACAGGGTTTAATGTATCAGTGGGTTGCGGGTGCCCATTTGGGGTCTTTAATGTAATGGAAAACGATGGATAAGATCCACATAAATTGAATATAGAGGTTAAACCATGCATGGAATGAATGCCAGAGAGGGTTTGAAGACTGGTTGATATCGTGAAAGCAGAACGATGGAGTAAAGGAGAAGTCATAGTGCAGTGAAATGAATCGATGTTTTTTTTGAACAAGTATATGGAGGAGGTGTAACGAAACAAATTAGATGTGGAATGAGGAGTCAATAGTGCAGCAAAACCGTGAGTAGCATCACAGTGAAAAGTGAAGGCAGTTTCGGAAAACAACAGATGGTTTTTACGTAGCCTTCGAGTGGTAAGTGGTTTATTGAAATTGAATGCGATCGAATAATACTGTGACACATAACGGGCACGAAACCGCTAGTTTCGCATGAATTTTGAGGGATAAATCGTCGGGGTTAATTGAACGCAATAGCCGTTCGATCATCAACAATTGAGATCCAACGGTGTTCACACCTGAATTTGCATAAGGGTTAACAAAGGTGCAGGACCAGCAAAGGCAGCAGCAAAGGCTAAACCTTGTGCACATCGTATGAGTGTGATTAACGTTGATCTGGGATCAATGGTACCATGGGGGCATAAACAGTCCAATGAATAACCCAAGGGGGTGCCTCCGCAGTTGACCCGACCATCGTGCGTTGACCGTAGATTGACGACTGTCATTCACTATGGTAGCACAAGCCTGATGATATTTCCATAACGAGGAGTGCCTCCGTAGTACCGTGAATCTAATTTGATAATTTGAGCGCCTTTTGAGGTCCGGTGCCATACATATTATGGGGCCAATACATTCTGTTGACATGCTTCGTTTCAAAGCAAACAATATATAAAGAGTGGAATGATAAAAGGTGTGGGACCAGTGTCACAAAGCGGGATAGCACAAAAAAACAGATGAGATTAAAGGAGATGCGATGCGATCGCATGTCGCAATCAGGGCAGGAGAAAAATTGCACAAACACAGTGGTCATAGAAAATGCGAAGTGTGATGTAATGATGTGGGGATGACGTGGCAGATGATGTGGACCTAACCCCACAAATCGAAAATAAATCAAGATGACGTGGCAAGATGACATGGCAAGATGACGTGGGAGTGACATGGTGATGATGTGGCAAGGTGACGTGGCACGATGACATGGAGATGATGTGGACCTGGCCCGCATATCGCAAATCGCAAGATCGGAGGGGTGAAGATCGTAATAGAAAAGTTGCGATGCGATAGATAGAAGCGATGTGATGTGCCGATGCCAAGGGACACGTGGCAACACAACACAATACCGCACATCGGCGATGCTAATGTGATAATAATTCGTAAGTTATAGAATTTGCGATGCGATCGATGAATGAGATGGGATGGAGGCGATGCGAGGTTCATCACATATCGCAGATCGTAAAGCTCAAGAGAGATATCGCACAATCATAGAAGTCATGTGAGTTGCGATGCGAAGTAGCGATAAAGTCAAGTGGGACCCGATTGCATATCGCTCATCGCAAGCTCAGGACAAAGTGCGATAAAGGAGCCGAATGCAATGCAACTCAAAACCATTATTTAAGAGATTTCAAGTCTGGGTGTATGTGATTTCCCTTAGTAAATTGCATATGAAAGAAAAGGAGTCATATAGCAAAGAATGTTTGAAATGCCAAAGTGCGATAAAGAGAGTGGACGTGATAAAGATCAAAGCCAAAGCCTAAAGCATTTCAAGTTCGGAGTATGTGGATTTTCCTTTGTAAATCGGTTCGGAGAGAAAAAGGAGAATTATAACGTAAAACAAAAAGGAAAGTATGAACGCTGGTAGAAAGGCTCGGGTAAGGACCCGACATAGAAGAGCAGTGAAGGTTGAACACTATGGGCACGAGAAAAAGAGGCATGGTTGGGAAAAAGGAGATATGATGACATTTTTAGAAATGCAATAGAATGGGTCAAATCAGACAAAATGAGAAGTTATGCAGGAGAGCTAGGATATAACAGCGGAAACAGGAAAGACAGTGACAGCAGCAGAAAAAAACAAATGTATGGTGAACCAAGAGCTGAGAGGGCTGAGCGAAATTTATTATTGTATCTGTAAATGTAAATGATTTAATTATTTTTATTGTATGTGATGCAAAGGAAAGTCTCTGTACGCAAAGAAAAACTCCACTGTAATACACAAATATATACATTCTATTATATTATTCTCAATGTTCTAGACAAGAAAATGAGAAGGGGGAAGGCAAAGAGTCATACCTATTCATTTTGAATTCCTTGTGGAATGCAAACAATTATGAGGTGATCCCTATAAATAATGTTACCACCATATTCATAAAGAGTTTGATAGAAGAAAGAAAGAAGTGAGAAAGAGTAAGAAGAAGAAGGAGAAGACAGAGAACTTATGAAGATCCAAGGATAAAGGCTGATATGAAGGGTGGAGGATAGCAGTGAAGAAGGAATATAACAGAGCTGATATCCAAGTAAATCAGCATGTGTTTTCATAGTAGTGTGATGAAGTTGGTGTTTCCATATCAAGTTGCAGCTTGATAGATGTCCATTTGTAGCTGGCTGAGGTAGGAGCCTCCTCTAGGTTTTAGCCTACAGAAAATATATGGGAGTTGGAGCTTCCTTGCAAGTTGTAGCTTGCAGAGTTGAGGTAGTAGCCCCTGTAGGTTGGAGCCTACAGAAAATTAGTGGTGAGAGGGAGTTGGAGCTTGCCTTTGCATCAAAACAATAATAAGATGTGGTTTTCTCCCTTATGGGTTTCCACTTATATTTGTTGTCTATGTGCATGATGATTATGTGTTGATATTCTGTAATTAATCTACTTAATACCTGTTTCTCACTTATTAATATGGTTGTTTCATTGAATATTAAGTTGATCACAAAATGAAGATCTAAATAAGTGTAAAATAATTTTTTACAAGACCATGACTGCATTAAACTAATTCAGCCCCCCTCTCAGTTTAACCAAGGGTTCGACAATTAGTATATGATCCAGTTCCTTTTGTATCAGTTTAACAATTGGAAGGAGATCCTAGGTCCCCAAGATGGCTAGTCTAGAAGGATGCTCAACAAATAAAGCCCCTTTGTTCACTGGTACAAATTATGCCTTCTGGAAAATTAGAATGAAGACATACATAATGTCTCTAGGAATATAAGTTTGGGCTGCTATGGAATTAGGATATGCCCCAAAGGAGCCTGCCTCAGAGAAATATGCCAAACTAGATTTTGTAGCTGATGCAAAAGCCATGAATGCTCTCTTATGTGGTTTGTGTGAGGCAGAATTTATCAAAGTAATGCACAACAAGACTGCCAAAGAAATATGGGATACATTAGAAAGTATCCATGAGGGAGATAAAAAGGTGAAGGTTGTCTAGCTGCATGTCTATAGAGCTCAATTTGAAAATATAAAAATGAATGAAGAAGAAGATGTTGCCAGCTTATTCTTAAGGGTTGCAGAAACTGTGAATAACATGAAAGCTCTCAGAGAAACCATTAGAGAATGTGTGATTGTTCAAAATATATTGAGATATTTACCATCCATTTTTAACCCCAAGGTTTCTTCCATAGAAGAAACAGCTGATTGGGAAACATTGACCATGAACCAATTACTTGGAAACATAACAGCGTATGAGATGATACTTCCACAGAGGAAGTCAAAAGTGAGGGAGGAAACCTTTAAGGCAGAGAAGAGTAAAGAGGAAAGAGAAGATACATGCTCCTGCTCTGATGAATAAGAGGCCAAATTTGTCAGAAGATTGGATAGAGGATCAGGAAATTATAAAGGTAAACTTCCTTTTAAATGCTTTAACTGTGGAAGAGTTGGGCACTGTGCATCTAATTGTGACTCCTCATAAGAAAACAAAGAATCAGACTCAAGAGACAGATAAAACCAAAACAAATAACTGGCAGAAAGGGAAGAGATTCAATAGAAGATCATTTTATGCTCAGAAAGATAGAAGTGAATTTGAAAACTCTGATGAATCGTCAAATGAAGAAGGATCCTCTGAATTTGTGTTGATGGCCAAAGAAGAATCAGAAGGATTCCTTTTAGAAGAGGAGGAATAATGTGAGGTAGATATTGAGGGGGAACTAAGAAGTGCCCTGGAGGAAATTGACAGACTTAAACTAAAGTGCAGCAAATAGAAAGATATTCTCCTCAAATATTTAAACTAAGAAACAACTTCAAAAGACTTCATTCAATTGAAAGTAGAACTTGAAGAAGCTAAGAAGGTGGAAGACATTTTGCTAAAGAAAATTAAAGATAAACATCAGGAGTAAGAGAAATTGGAAGAAGAAGTGGTATTCCTGAGAAAGAAAATAGAAAACACCCAAAGGGAATTATCAATGAACACTCCTCAAACAACAAGCACTGAATAGTTGGACAAGATTCTTAATGATCAAAGGTCTCCTCTCATAAAGGATGGGATAGAATATGAAGGAGAAACCAGTAAGTCCAAGGTAGAAGATAAAAAAAACATCATTTTTGTAAAAGCTGTAAAGGATAACGAAGCAGCTCAAAAAGGAACTACAGAAGCAGAAGCAAGCAAGAACTTGATGTGTGATGAAACAAACAGAAACAAGCAACAACATCAAGAGACAAAGAATGAAATGAAGAAACGGTCAACTAAGAAAGGCTCTTACAATCCTGAATATGAATTGAATAAATTCGGAAGCTGTCAAAAGAGATTCTTTCCTCCTATGAGAAATATCACTATTTTTGTTTGCCACAAGCTAGGACATATTGCTACATACTGTCAGATAAAGATAATCGATTTCAACTAGTGAAAGATGCAGAAATTGAAAAGACTACCTCAAGCAAACAAATGGAGAGGACAACCCTTCACCACGTACACTAATTGTTTCCATGAGTATTGTTTTTGTTGTAAGGGGTTCAGCCATAAAGCCATGGAGTGCAAAAGATATTGATAAAGACTGATGTTTAAAACCCCAAGAATATTTATGAACAATGGAGAGTTCACTTGTACACATAATCCGTTTAAAAATATAATCAAATGTTTTGTATGCCATAAAATTGGACACATCTCTTCCAAATGTCCTCTCAAAGAATGTGGTCCATCTTCTCAGAAAAGGTGCCAAACAAATGGCTGCCTACAGTGGAAAAAGAAGTTGAATAAGTTTGACCTAGATCTAATAGCTCAAGATCAAAAAAGCTAATGGTATATGGACAATGGATTCTCAAAGCATATGACTCGAGATCAAAGCAAGTTTGTAACCTTTGATGAAAAGAAATCTGGAAATGTAACATTCGGCAATGATAAAGTAGGGAAAATAAAACGAAAAGGCTCAGTCAGTTTGAATAATGGAAGAGGAAAGGCTCAAGATGTACTATTTTTGGATGGGCTGAAAACCAATCTGCTAAGTGTCAGTCAAATGTGTGATAAAGGCTGTGAGGTCCTTTTCAGAGCCCAATATTATGAGGTAAAATCAAGCAGCACAGGAAATACCTTAATGAAATGTGTTAGAACATAAAGTAATGTCTATATAGTGGAAGAAGAGAATGAAGCATGCCACATGAGCAAACTTGATGAATCATGGTTATGGCATAGAAGACTAGGACACCTAAAATTTGACCACATCATCTGTCTAAGCAAGAAGAATGCAGTCAGAGATATTCCAGCAATAAAGAAGCCTTCAAATACCATATGTAAATCCTACCAATTGGGAAAATAGACCCGCACATGTTTCAAGACCAAAGATGAACTATCAACAAATAGGCCACTTTAGCTTGTACACATGGACCTATGTGGACCTTCAAGAACTAATGCACCAGGTGGAGAATCTTATTTCATGCTAATAATAGATGATTTTACCAGATTTACGTGGGTGAAATTTCTAAAATATAAATCTAAAGCAATTGAGAAATTCAAGATATTCAAGGCATTGGCAGAAAATCAAACAGGATGCAAGATAAAATGCATTAGATCAGATAGAGGAGGTGAATTCACAGACTATGATTTTGCAGACCTATGCAATGAACATGGGATAAAACAATATTTTACAATTGCAGGTACACGTCAATAGAATGGAGTGGCAGAAAGACAAAATAGGTCAGTACAATAGATTGCAACAGCCATGATGCAAGAAAGTAACATTCCCCAAACCTATTAGGCAGAAGCATTACACACAGTTGTTCATATTCTCAACAAAGCTCATCTAAGACCAAATTGTGATAAGAATCCTTACGAATTATGACATAGTAAAACAGCATCAATCAAGCACTTTAGAGTATTTGGAAGTAAGTGTTTCATATAAAATAATGATGAAAAACTGGGTAAGTTTGATGCAAGAGCTAATGAAGGAATATTTTTAGGATATGCATGCAAGAGTAAGGGTTACAGGTGCTACAAAAAAAGACTACAAAATATTATGGAAAAGAATTGATGTAATATTCGACGAAGATATACGAAACAGAACAAGAAGCACAAGATGTAGAAATCCTCCGGATGATCATGAAGATGAGAACCAAGATAATGATGAACTAAGAAAGACAACAGAAGATACTAAATTAAACTCAAAAGGTCCCTTAAGACACACTCAAAAGAACCATCCAGAAGATCAAGTCATTGGGGACAAGAGTGTGGGAGTCCAGATAAGAATACAACTTTTTGAACAGACAGAAGAACTATACCTAGCCATGCTATCGCAAATAGAGCCAAAGAAGTTCGAAGAAGCCATCAAAGACAAAAACTAGGTAAATTCTATGAATGAATAACTGGACCAAATTGAGAAGAACAATACCTAGGAATTAATTCCAAGACCCACTGGGAAAAATTTCATTGGCACAAAATGGATATTCAAGAATAAGATGAATGAACAAGGGCAGGTAATCAGAAATAAAGCCAGACTTGCATGAAAAGGATATTCACAAATTGAAGGTCTTGATTATGATGACACCATTTCCCCTGTAGCCAAAATGGAAGCAATCAGAATTTTTTTGGCCTTTGCATGCTATCATGATTTCAAGGTATATCAAATGGATGTGAAGTCTGCCTTCCTCAATGGAGATCTAGAGGAAGAAGTCTACATGGAACAACCTGAAGGATTCTCATTAACAGATAAACATGACTGTGTGTGTAGATTAAATAAAGCCTTATATGGTCTGAAACAAGCTCCACATGCATGGTATTCAAGGTTGGATAAATACTTGCAAAAACAAGGGTTCAAAAAAGGAGTAGTAGACAACAATTTTTTCATAAAGGCTAATGAAAATGAACTCTTAATTGTAGTAGTGTATGTAGATGACATCATGTTTGGAAGCAACAAAGATGAGTTAGCAAAAGGATTTTCTGAAGAAATGAAATCAGAGTTTGAGATGTTAATGATTGGAGAGCTCACCTTCTATTTAGGACTTCAAATTCAACAAAAGAACACATGAATATTCATTTCGCAAGAAAAATACTTAAGAGAAATGTTGAAAAGGTTACAAATGGAAGACTGCAAACCTGTGTCAACTCCCATGATCACTGGATGCAAACTATGTGCTAATGGTGGATCAACAGATATAGATCAAAAACTTTACAGATCCATGATAGGAAGTCTGCTATACCTAACAGCTTCTAGACCAGACATTATGTTGGTAGTAGGACTTGTGGCAAGATATTAAGCAGCAGAAAAACAAAATCATTTACTTGCAATCAAGAGAATATTTAGATATCTACAAGGTACTTCACATTATGGCCTATGGTATCCAAAAGAAAAAAGCTTCACATTGACAGCATACACAGATGCAGATTGGGCCAGCTGTGTGGATGACAGGAGAAGCACAAGTGGAGGTGCATTTTATTTGGGAAAAGGTCTGGTGGCATGGCTAAGCAAGAAGAAAACTTCTATCTCTCTATCTACAGCAGAAGCAGAATATATAGCAGCAACTACATGTTGCACACAAGTAATGTGGATGAAACAAACTCTCCAATACATGAAGGTAAGCATTGATGAACCTATTTCTATCAAACGTGACAATACAAGTGCAATAAATATATAAAAAAATCTTGTACTTCATTAAAAAACAAAGCACATCCCAATAAAGTATCACTTCCTCAGAGAACAAGTAGCACAGAAATTAGTAAAGTTGGAATATGTACCAACCAAGGAACAAACAGTAGACATATTCACAAAACCTATTGCTAGAGAACCATTTGAATATCTAAGAGACAAACTAGGGGTAGTGTCTACAGATGTTACTCTCTAACATGATCAGAAATTTTAAAAAAAAAAGGCTGCATACAAGAACTAGGATCAAAACAAAAGTCAAGTGATAGTCAATATCAGATAAGAAAGAATCATTCCAGGGGGAGAGCAGTCAATAAAAATTATCACAAAAGAGCTAGAGCAATGGAGCAGTGCATGGAACAGGTCCTCAAGATCAGAGTATTATGAAAATATAGAAACTACACTGGGAAAAGTGCAACCCTTTGCCATTGATGTCAAAGGGGGAGGAAAAGCAAGCAAAATAAGAAAGGGTCTTATAAAAATTAAGCAAAGGAAGTCTTGGAGGAAGCATTAGAGTATTTCCATCAATGCCAAAGGGGGAGACTGTTGGAAATATTGTCATTGATGGAAAAGGAGTAGCACCAAGACAAGGGAGCAGATTAGATTCAGATGGAATTGTTGCAGAGATGTCACACAGGGTTTAATGTATCAGTGGGTTGTGACTGCCCTTTTGGGGTCTTTACTGTAATTGAAAATGATGGATAAGATCCACAGAAATTGAATATATAGAGGTTAAACCATGCGTGGAATGAATGCTAGAGAGGGTTTTAAGACTGGTTGATATCGTGAAAGCAGAACGATGGAGTAAAGGAGAATTCATAGTGTAGTGAAATGAATCGATGGTTTGTTTGAACAAGTATACGGAGGAGGTGTAACGAAAGAAATTAGATGTGGAATAAGGAGTCAATGTTGCAGCGAAACTGTGAGTAGCATCACAGTGAATAGTGAAGTCAGTTTCAGAAAACAACAGATGGTTTTCGCGTAGCCTTCGAGTGGTAAGTGGTTTTATTGAAATTGAATGCGATCAAATAAGACTCTGACATGTCACGGGAGCGAAACTACTAGTTTCGCCTGACTTTTGAGTGATAATTCGCCGGGGTTAATTGAACGCGATAGCTATTCGGTCATCAACAATTGAGATCCGATGGTGTTTGCACCCGAAGTTGCGTAGGGGTTAACAAAGGTGTGGGACTAGCGAAGGTAGTAACAAAGGCTAAACATCGTGCACATCGTATAAGCATGGTTAATGTTGATTTGGGATCAACGGTACCACGGGGGCACAAATAGTTCGATGAATAACCCAAGGGTGTGCATCCACAGTTGACCCGCCCATCAGGCATTGACCACAGATCGACGACTGTCATTCACTGCGGTAGCACAAGCCCAATGATCTTTCCATACCGAGGAGTGGCTCCACAGTACCGTGAATCTAATTTAATAATTCGAGCGCCTTTTGAGGTCTGATGCCATACATACTGTGGGGAAAATACATTTTGTTGACATGTTTTGTTTTAAAGCAAAACAATATATAAAGAACGGAATGATAAAAGGTGTGGGACTAGTGTCACAAAGTGGGACAACCTAAACAAACTGATGATATTAAAGGAGATACGATGCGATGTATGCGATGTAATGTGATCGCATATCGCAATCGGGGTAGGAGAAAAATACCACAAACACAGTGGTAACAGAAAATGTGAAGTGCGATGTAATGACGTGGGGATGATGTGGCAGATGACATGGACCGGACCCCACAAATTGCAAATAAATCAAGATGATGTTGCAAGATGACATGGCGTTGATGTGGCGATGACATGGAAAGGTGACGTGGCACGATGACATGGAGATGACCTGGACCTAGCCTGCATATCGAAAATTGCAAGATCAGAAGGGTGAAGATTGTAAGAGAAAAGTTACGATCTGATGGATAGAAGCGATGCGATGTGTCGATGCGAAGGGAGACGTGGCAGCACAACGCAATATTGCACATTGACGATGCTAATGTGATAAGAATTCGTAACTTATAGAACTTGCGAAGTGATTGATGAATTTGATGTGATGGAGGCGATGTGAAGTTCATCGCATATCGCTGATTGCAAAGCTCAGGAGATATATCACACAATCTTAGAAGTCATGTGAGTTGCGATGCGAAGTAGCGATAAAGTCAAGTGGGACCCGATCACATATCGCTCATCGCAAGATTAGGACAAAGTGCAATAAAGGAGACGGATGCAATGTAGCTCAGAACCATTATTTAAGAGATTTCAAGTCTGGGTGTATGTGATTTCCCTTTGTAAATCACATCGGAAATAAAACGAGCCATATAAGAAAGAACGTTTGAAACGCCGAAGTGCAATAAAGAGAGTGGACGCGATAAAGATCAAAGCCAAATCCTAAATCATTTCAAGTGCAGAAGTATGTGGATTTTCCTTTTTAAATTGTTTCGGAGAACAAAAGGAGGATTATAACATAAAATAAAAAGGAAACTATGAACACTGGTAGAAAGGCTTAGGTAAGGACCCGACATAGAGAAAAATGCAGAACCGGATGTTTAGAAGAGAAGTGAAGGTTGAACACTGTGGACATGACAAAAAGAGGCATGGTCGGGCAAAAGGAGATATGATGACACTATTATAAACACAATAGAATGGGTCGAGTCGGACAAAATGAGCAGTTATGCAGCAGAGCTAGACTATAATAGCATAAACTGATAAGACAGTGATAGCAGCAGAAAAGACAAATGTATGGTGAACCAAGAGCTGAAAGGGCTGAGTGAAATGTACTATTGTATCTGTAAATGTAAATAATCTAATTATTTTTATTGTATGTGATGCCAAGGAAAGTGTTCGTAGGAAAATCAAAACTTCACTATAATACACAAATATATACATTCTGTTATATTATTCAGAATGTGCTAGACAAGAAAATGACAAGGGGGAAGGCAAAGAGTCATACCTATTTATTTTGAATTCCCTGTGGAATGCAAATAGTTATGAGGTGATCCCTATAAATAATGTTACCAGCATATGCATAAAGAGGTTGATAGAAGGAAGAAAGAAGTGATAAAGAGTAAGAAGAAGAAGGAGTAGACTGAGAAGCTCTGAAGATCCAAGGATAAAGGCTGATATGAAGGGTGGAGGATAGCAGTGAAGAAAGAATATAACAGAGCTGATATCCAAGTAAATTAGCATGTGTTTTCATAGTAGTGAGAGGAAGTTGGTGCTTCCATATCAAGTTGTAGCTTGATAGATGTCCAGTTGTAGCTAGCTGAGGTAGGAGCCTCTTGTAGATTGTAGCCTACAAAACATAGATGGGAGTTGGAGCTTCCTTGCAAGTTGTAGCTTGCAGAATTGAGGTAGTAGCCTCCTGTATGTTGGAGCCTACAGAAAATCAGTGGTGAGAGGGATTTGGAGCTTGCCTTTGCATCACAACAATAATAAGATGTGGTTTTCTCCCTTATGGGTTTCCACTTATATCTGTTGTCTATGTGCATGATGATTATGTGTTGATATTCTATATTTAATATGCTTAATACCTTTTGCTCACTTATTAAGATGGTTGTTTCATTGAATATTAAGTTGATCACAAAATGAAGATGTTAATAAATGTAAAAGAAATTTTTACAAGACCATGACTGCATTAAACTAATTCACCCCCCCTCTCAGTTTAACCAAGGGTTCAATAATTGGATGCTACACTGCTTCCTCAAAGGAAGATGGTTCTATCACAATACACTTTCTCATAAGAGCCATGTATCCAGTAAAACTGTCTTGAGATTTTCTCTATCTGCACAGTGAAGTAGGGTCTCCTAAATTCTCTGCCACATCTTGTCTTGATCTATCAACTTCCCTGGTGCGACTTATACCATTTCTAGTGGATGGCTCTGCATGAGTGTTTTCTTCCACTCCATGATCCTCTGCATGCGGTTGCTCCACATCTTAAGGTTCATTCTTTGGAACCAAGAGTTACTCCTCTACATGCAAATCCATATCCATCTCAAGGGACAATTGCATGCCTTTCTCCTCATCAAATTTTATATCTCATCTCACAATATTAATCATGTTGTTTGGAAAATACACCTGATAGTTGTGGGAAATATCAGTCTACCCCATAAATATCACAGTCTCAGTTTTTGTTTCGAGCTTCTTCCTGGCGTATTTGGTCACATGCACATAAAAAGATGAGCCAAAAATCTTAAAGTGTGCAGCATCAGGTTTCTTACCAGTAAAATCCTCCTCTGGTGTACCCATTCCTAGTATCTGAAGAGGACAACGGTTTTTCACAAATATTGGCATGTTGGATGCCTCTGCCCACAGATGCAATTGTAGGCCCTGATCATGCAACATCACTCCTATTGCACCCACAATTGTTATGTTCTTTATTTCTACGACTCCATTCTATTGTGGGTTATGAGGAAAAATCAACTCTCTCTGAATTCCATCTTTGCTGCAAAATTTGTTGAATTAATTGGAGATGTACTCTCCCCCATTGTCACTCCTAAGAGCCTTCACATGCTTCCCCATGTCTTCCCCACCAATTCTTTGAACTCAAGAAATTTTGAGAATGTGTGATCTTTCTTCTACATGAAGTATATCCAACACTTTCAAGAAAACTCATTAAAAAATATCACATAGTACTTATGATTTGTTTTTGAAGCAGTAGAGAATGGTCCACACACATCTTAGTGGACTCTCTTAAGGATTTCTGAGGCTTGGTTATATTTCTTGTGAAAAGTGGCCTTTGCATACCTACCCATAGCACATCCCTTGCATGTGTCTGAATGTGCAAGAGAACCCTTGGAAAGGCCCATAGAAATCTGTTGCATGAACTTCAAGGCTCTATGGTGTATATGGCCCAACCTCCTGTGCTATAACTAACCCTCATCCCTTCTCACCACTTTTTCTGCCTTACCCATCAATGTTGCGGAGCCATCTACATCAAGTTTATAGAGATTCTTCACATGAATCTCAATATTCTTGGCTTGTCCTATTTATTTGTTTCGAGGGAAAGCTTTTCCTTCAATGAAAACATCAGCATAGCCTCTATCTTCCAACATTGCAACTAAGACCAATTTTTTCTTCAAGCCTGGTACATGGATTACATATTTTAATAGAAAGTGTTTACCTGACTATCTCTAGAATGTAATTGTACCAATCTTGGTAGCACTGTAATGCCCATCATCACCCATTTCTATATGCATATGGAGGTCCTTCTCCTCCAAGTGACTAAAAAGTTCTTTGTCTACTGTCATGTGAAAATATGCACCACTATCCAGGTACCACACTGATCCCATTTCACTTGACACCATGCATGTAATCAGTGAGAACTCACGCTGAAATTGTGAGGCCAAAGCCTCACCAACTACAGATCTTGAAGCCTTCTTGTTCTTCTTCTTTTGTGGACAATTAGTGGCATAATTTCCATACTCGTGACAGAGAAAACACTTCACTCTGGACATGTCGCGGTTCTTGCCATCTTTTCCCGACTAAAATTTGGAATGAAATTTCTTTCCTTTCCCCTTCTTTGCCTTGGAAACCAAACCTCCATGTTCTTCATTATCATTCTTAGATGAAGATCCATCCCTGCTATTTCACCTAGATTCTTCTTGTACCAAATCCAACCAAATTCTTTCCCAATCTGGAAACTTTTCTCATCCATTAACAGAGTCTTGATAATTATGCCAACTCTTGGAAAGTCCTAGAAGACCTAGACTCACGAAGTTTGTAATATCCTATTTCGGGGATATCTCTAAAACACGGCAAACTCCAACCAGAGATAGACTGGGAGGGCATTTACCAGATATTTCGCCTCTAAAAAGAGAACGAGATCTAGAGGCTACCTGGCCCTTTCCAGAGTCCGTCTAATAGTGAAAGATAAATGCACCAAGTGGTATAGAACTAGAACACTCAAACAATAATAGTGTAGCAAACATATAATATCATAGAAAGAGAATACGGCAACTATGACAACACATCTAGAAAACATACAGAGAAAATGCTGAGCCATTTTATTAATATCAGAAATGTAATGAAGTACAATAGGCTAATATTGCTCAAGGCAAGTGAGAAAAAACTCTCAGAGAATACCGGAAATGGCTGCTCTATGAACTGCGTCCCAGCTGCTGGAAAACTGCCATGTAGCTGTTATTGCTGGAATGGATTGAAAACTAGGGGTTGATCCCCTTGCCAGAATGAGTTGAAAATCGGCAAACCTCCTCTCCTCAAAAACCTAGACAAACTTCAGAAACCATAAGAAGAATGGCCAACCCCGGAAATCACCAGAAACTAACTCCCCAGTGAATTACACTGGTCTCCAAGGCATTGCGTAGTGGCTAGATAGAAATAGGTGAAACACTGCCGCAAACTCTGCCAAAAGACTCCGATGGGCAAAGGCTGACCCTATGCTCAAAATCCCGACTAAATCGCCTGCAGAAAACCAAATCCAAAGCTCCTCCACAATGGACTGTGTCCTCTCTCTCAGTGACTGTGCAGTCTCTATAAGCTACAGCTCCGCAATAAACCCAAACAATAAAATGACTCAAAAAATGTTGAAAAACCAACCTTGCCCGAGTAGGCACTCGAAGTCCCCCGGGGCTAAGGGCGAGATCTCCGACTGGAGACACTCAATGCACTAAAAATTGCTACAGATAGGCTAAACAGCTGGCATGCTCAAGAAGACAAATGTCTCACTCAAAAATCATCAACTCAAGAATGAATGAAATGAAGAGTCTCCTCCATCTTTTATAACGTTGGTTTCCCTCCAAAACCCAACGTAGCCTCTCTCTCCTCTACATACTCATCCTTATCTGTGCAGAAGCTTGCAGAAACTTCTAGAGTGTACGTAGGTCCTCCTCCTCTACGTGGTGTTAGGTCCCCCCCTTGACTCCCCCTTAAGTCACAACGTTGTGCTACTAGGTGGATGTTTTATTTCACTTAAGTGAGTTAGACCCTCTTCACTCACTTTTTTATTTATTTACAAACTATAGATGGAAAACTAAAAAAATTGAATATTCCAATTAGCTGTCACTAATTAGGAATATTACACTCTCCCCCAGCAAAATTTTGCTTGTCCTCAAGCAACTAAAGTGATGGATGCTGCAAAAGCTTCTCGCTCTCCCAAGTGGCATCCTCATCCAACAAATTCTTTCACCTCACCAATAATTCCCGGACCGTCTTGCTCTGTAACTGCCCGTCGCTGGTATCAATAATGGCCTCCAGCTGCAACACCAAGTGCCCCTCATCATCTGTAGGTGGTAGCTCCTCTGTCACTGTCACCTGTTGCCCCAGCGCCTTCTTCAGGCATGACACATTGGAAATGTTGTGGATCTTGATGCCTTGGGGAAGCTCCAACTCATATGCAACCTGCCCAATCCTACGTATCACCCTGTATGGCCCATAAAAGTGAGGCTTGAGCTTCTCAGCCCCCTTCTGCTTCATCGATGATTTTCGGTATGGCTGTAACCATAGGTAGACCAAGTCCCCTACCTCAAACTGTCTCTCCACCAAACCTCTGTCGGCATATAGCTTCTGCTGGTTCTGTGCTGTAGCCATATTTTCCTTGAGAGCTCGGAGGATGTCCTAACTCTCTTGGATCCAAATCTTGGCACTAGGAGCCTTACTAGCACAAAACATCAGATCAGCAAAAGATAAAGGATGGTATCCATACAAAGCATAAAATGGTGACATACCAATAGACATGTGATGTGTCATGTTATAGCAATACTCCCCCAAATACAACCATCTCAACCACACTCGCTGCTTCCCAATGACATAGTTACGCAAGTAGCCGTCTAGCCACTTGTTAACTATCTCCGTCTATCCATCTGTCTATGGGAGGTAACTGGTACTCGGTGCCAACTGCGTCCCCACTAGTTGGAAATGCTCCTGCTAAAATCCGCCCATGAAACGACTATCCTTGTCACTGATGATGGTCTTAGGAAGACCATGCAACCTGAAAACCTCTCTGAAGAACAGCTCGACCACTTGTGCTGTTGTGTAATGCATGGATATGGCGAAAAAGTGTGCATACTTTGTCAGTCGATCAACAGAGACAAAGATACAATCCTTGCCCTACACCATGGGCAACCCTGTGATGAAGTCCATCGAAATTCTCTCCCATTTCCCCTCCAGAATGGGAAGAGGCTGCAATAGTCTTGTGGGATGGCTCATCTCCCCCTGATTCCTCTGACAAACATCGCACTCCCTGACGTGCTGGAGTATGTCCTCCTTGAGGCCCTTCCATGAGAACCTCTCCCTAATGGCCCTATAGGTTTTGGTAAACCCCTGATGGCCTGCCAATGGAGAATCATGTGATGCGTGGAGTATCTTCTTCTTAAGCTAAGATCCCTCAGTCAAGAAGATCTTGTCCCTGTAATAGATGATCTCATCAATCACCCTGTACCTGTCATCCGCCACCTGTCCATCCAACACCTCACATGAAAATATGTCCTTGGAGTACTCAACTAAAAGTTGAGCCCTCCAATCAGTATCCAAGCTCATAAGAGATAACGTGGCTGGTCTATGTGAAAGGGCATCTGCTACCACGTTATTCTTACCCTTGACATACTCAATGTCAAAGTCATATGCTTGGATCTTATTGATCCACTTATGCTGCCTCTCCTGTAGCTGCTTCTACTCCAAAAAGAACTTGAGGCTATTGTGATCAGTCCTCACCCTGAACCTGTTCCCTACCAAATACTGCCGAAATTCGGCCAAAGCATTCATGATGGCCAACATCTCCTTGTCGTATATAGAATACAACCTCTCATGTGGAAGGAGCTTTCGGCTCTCAAAGGCTATAGGGTGTCCCCCCTACATCAATATTGCATCGATCCCCTCTCCCGACGCATCACACTCCAAGACAAACGGCTGTGTAAAATCTGGCAATGTAAGCACTGGGCAGCTACTCATCACTTCCTTGAGCCTATCAAAGGCTCGCTGCGCTGTATCTGACCAAATGAATGCTCCCTTCTTCATCAAATCTGTAAGGGGTGTAGCAAGCTGTGAGAATCCTCTGATGAAATTCCTATAATAGGTACATATCCGAATGAACCCTCGAAGTTCCGTCACATTCTTTGGCTCTGGCCAATCTCTGATGGCTCTAATCTTCTCCTCGTGGACCCTCACTCTATCCACTCCAATCATGTGACCCAAATACAACATCTCTGTCATCCTAAACTCACACTTGGAGAGCTTAGCATAGAAATGTTTCTCTTCCAAGATGTGTAGCACTGCCTCTATATGCTGGAGATGCTCCTCCCACGTCCTCCTATATATGAGTATGTCATAGAAGAAAACCAATACAAAATTCCTCAGATGACTGTAGAAGATATGGTTCATGAAATAATGAAAGGTGGCTGGTGCATTGGTCAGCCCAAAAGGCATAACCAAAAACTCAAAGTGCCCATAATGACACCTGAAGGCGGTCTCGGGAATGTCCTGTTCCCTCACGCGAATCTGATGGTACCCTGATCTCAAATCAATATTTGAGAAGAACTTAGCTACTCTCAACTCATCCATCAACTCATCGATCCTGGGTATAGGGTACCTATTCTTTAGAGTCTTCTTTTTTAGGGCCCTGTAGTCAATGCACATCCTCAAGGTGCCATCCTTCTTCTTCACCAGTAGTACAGAAGAAGCAAACGGACGCGTGCTTGGTTTGATGTGTCCAAGAGCCAACAACTCCTAGATGGCCCACTCAATCTCATCCCAATAGGCTTTGGGATGCCTATAGGGTGTAGTGATCACTGCCTGGATACCCTGCTCAAGCTCGATGGTATGCTCAAACCCTCTTTCTATTGGCTGACCTGGTGGTATATCCCCAAACACTACCTCATGCCTATCAAGGATGGCCTGTATATCTGGATGAACTGCTCGACAGGTGGTCTCTGCCTCTGATTCCCGCAACTCAACTGCCCACTATATGTCTCACTTTCGGAAGTCTGCCTCCATCTGGTGTGTCAAAACTTTCTTAGGTGGGTAAGTATGCATCCTGCGGATCTTCTCATGATTTCCGGTCTTCTTTTCATCCCACTCCATCTCTAAGGCCTCCCAATCTGTGGTGACCTTCCCCAGAGTAATCAGCCACTAAACACCCAATACCACATTGGTATCTGGTATGTTGACCACGAAAAAGTGATCAGTCACGGTGTAAGTACCCCGTCACTGCTAACTCTGGAACATACCAGGCACACTGCATCGTCTGGGCTCCTGGGACCAAGACTGAAAACCCATCAAAACTCTTGGTCGATATACTCCTTCGCTCAACCATCTGTGCATCAATGAAATTATGGGTTGCTCCACTGTCAACCAAGACTGATACTCGCTAGCCACGTACTGTCCCTCGTACGCGTAGTGCCAATTACTTAGGAACTCCTCGCAAAGCTACAAGGGCCCCTCCTGTGGGTGCAAAAGCTGCACCTCCTATCCCTGGAGGTGGAGGCGGTAACTGATCCTGGGCCGTCTGACTATCTCCTGCCTCCTCATCATCCTCCTCATCCTCTTCCCCGCTATCATCGGAGAAGACCTCAATGAAGTATGATTTGCCAGTAGCACACCTATTCCCTGGTGCCCACGATTCCTGACACGTGAAGCACAACCGCTTCTTCCTCAAATCCCTCCTGGCATCATCATCTATCTGTGCTCGTACCAGATTCCCCTTTGGAGGAGGAACCCTCACATCCTTCCCCTTGGGCTGGAAGCCCTATCTTTGGGGGTAAGGTGTTCGTGTCCTGGGTAATGCATCCTGTAAGTCCCTGGTCCTACGGATAGCATCCTAGAGTGTAGCTGGTCTAGTAGATCCGACTAGACCTCGAAGTGGCTCTGCCAATCCCTCCACAAACATATAGATCATTCATGTCGCGGATAGATCTGGCACCATCACCGAGACTCTCAAGAAATCTGTGATGTATGTCTCTGGGCTCCCTGTCTGCTTGAGCTTCATCAACTCAACAAAATGCTGTTCCGGATCCCTCCGGTCAAAACGCTCCATCAACCTCCTGGTAAAATCGGCATATGTCATCACTATAGAGTGTACGAGTGTAACCATCCCATGGAACCACTAGTCTCGGGCCTCACCATCCAACTGTAATTTCGCCACCTTAATGGCCTCCATCTCCAACATCTGGTTAAGCAGGAAATAAATATCTAGCTTCTCCACCCAAGACTTTTCTGAACTGTTTAACAATCTGTCAAAAGTAGGCAAATGAAATCTACTAGAGGCACGGTTGGAATCTTCGTCATGAGTTGGAATCTTCGTCATGATAATGCTGGTGCCCTCTATGATGGTCGCGGGGTCTACTGTCCCGCTGGAGCTGCGCAAAATCTTTGAATGTGAGAGCATCCATGAACTCCTGCCCGTAGGACTGATACTCTGCAAAATACTCATCTAAATGTCCAGGCTCTGCCTCCTGCTGGGCTCCTACCCCTGTATCTGCTCCCAAGAAAGTGGGCATGGCTGAGCGAGTAGGTGCATGTGAAGCCTTCGGCTGAGGAATATCATGCTGAGCAGCACCCTGCTTTGGAAAATGGTGGGATGTACCTGATCCCTCTCTGACCTGGAAAACTCATGGAGCCTCACACTGCCTAGCCTCCACAGCTGTGAACCTCTGTCCCATCACCTCAATCTATCTAGCTAAATCCTACACCGACTTGAGGAGTGCCTCTCCAAACTGTTTGGCCTCTTTGTCATCTGCCATTAGCTCTTCCTCCCTTAAATCTGCTACAAGCTCCAGCTATTTTGCATCCGTCACAGGCTCTCTCTCGTAATCTGCGTCCTCTACCCAGGCACAATCTTCCTCTTCGTAGGTGGTCTCCAACCTACGCTCACGGTCTCTATACTTCCTGCCTCTGTATGGTCTCTTTCCCGATGTCATAGACCACAAGCTGAGCCAGAACTATGCTATGATACCACTGTAATATCCCGTTTTGGGGATATCTCTAAAACACGACAAACTCCAACCAGGGATAGACTTGGAGGGCATTTACAAGATATTTCACCTCTAAAAATAGAACGAGATCTGGAGGCTACCTAGCCCTTTCTAGACTCTGTCTAAGAGTGAAAGATAAACGCACCAAGTGGTATAGAACTAGAATGCTGAAACAATAATAGTGCAACAGACATATAATATCATAGAAAGAGAATACAACAACTACGGCAACTCATCCAGAAAACATATAGAGAAAATGCTGAGCCATTTTATTAATTTGAGAAATGTAATGAAGTACAATAGGCTAATATTTCTCAAGGAAATTGAGAAAACACTCTCAGAGAATACCGGAAATGGTTGCTCTATGAACTACATCCCATCTGCTGGATAATTGCCGTGTAGCTGCTACTGCTAGAATGGACTGAAAACTAGGGGCTGATCCCCTTGCCGGAATGAGCTCAAAATCGGAAAAAATCCTCTCCTCAACAACCTAGACAAACTCCAGAAACCATACCAAGACTGGCCAACCCTGGAAATCACCAGAAACTACCTCCCCAATGAATTACGCTGGCCTCTAAGGCACTACATAGTGGATAGATAGAAACAGCTGAAACACTACCACAAACTCTGCCAAAAACCTTCGATGGGAAAAGGCTGACCCTCTACTCAAAATCATGGCTAAATCGCCTGCAGAAACCCCAATCCGAAGCTCCTCCATAATGGACTGCATCCTCTCTTTCAGTGACTGCGCAGTCTCTATAAGCTCCAGCTCCGCAGTAAACCCAAACAATAAAACGACTCACAAAATTTTGAAAAACCAACCTTGCCCGAGTAGGCACTCGAAGTCCCCCAGGGCTAAGGGCGAGATCTCCGACCGAAGACACTAAATGCACTAAACATTGCTGCAGATAGGCTAAACAGCTGGTGTGCTCAAGAAGACAAATGTCTCACTAAAAAATCATCAACTCAAGAATGAATGAAATGAGGAGGCTCCTCCATCTTTTATAACGTTAGTTTCCCTCCAAAACCCAACGTAGCCTCTCTCTCCTAGAGTGTACATAGGTCTTTCTCCTCTACGTGGTGTTAGGTCCCCCCCTTGACTCCCCCTTAAGTCACAACGTTGTGCTACTAGGTGGATGTCTTATTTCACTTAAGTGAGTTAGACCCTCTTCACTCACTTTTTTATTTATTTACAAACTATAGACGACAAACTAACAAAATCAAATATTCCAATTAACTGTCGCTAATTAGGAAGATTACAAAGTCATCAATCGTGACAGTACTTCCAACGATCCCAAGCTCATCCCAACATTGGACAAACTTTGTTAAATATTTCAAAATGGTGTCGCCTTTCTCCATTTTGATTTTCCTGAGCTTGTCCTTCAGTGCCAATTTTCTATGATCACTACTCCTCTGAAACAGATTTTTCAAAGCTTTCCACATTGTATATGGTGTCGCTTTTCCATGGAGAATTGGGAAAATGTGGTCTCGCACTACCTCTAGGAAGATCCTCCTCGCCTTTGCAACCTTCTTTTTCCAAGCATCAAGATTTGAGGCATCTGCTATAGTGGGTTTTGGAACATCATTGTCAATGAATTATTTCAACCCATTTTCCTCTAGTATTTCCTCCTTCCTATATTTCCACTCAATATAGTTAGAGCTGCCCTCAAGTGCATACTCCAATCTCAATCCATTGAAACTCAATTCGATCCTGATTCGCGTGTCGCACCAAGAATATTTTTTCAAATTCAAATTCTATTCAGTCACAAACTCATTTTCTCCTAGACTATAGTTATTTTATGTGCTGTGATACCATGTGGAAATGATAAAAACATATATATATAGCAATGGATTCAATTTGATCTAACAATGTACTAAAGCTAGATAATTAATCCTTCTACAAATCGATTGTGAAAATTAAACACGATCACCAATCACATTAAGCGAAGAAATAATCCAATCAAACCACAATAGAGATAATTTTCCAGGTAAATATTGCTGCTCAAACCCCCTCTATCTTCTATTGTATATTCACCATGGAATCATGAAACAATTACAATGCACTCCTCTCAAAAGAGTCTCTTGCACTCTCACAACTGTCTCACACTGTACTGGACAAAATCGACCAGTACTTAGCCAATTATCAACCTCTAAACAACCTCCCTTTTTTGCGCAATTCCTCATGAATGCAATACCTATTCTTCAGAAATTTTGGCCTTGCAAAACTGTGCAAGAATCATGGGAAATCCAATGGATGTGTGGTTGCGTGTGGGCAACCTAATAATCAAACAAATGATAGTTAACATCCCTTTAAGCTTTGTCTCAACTGGGTCTCCACTAGAACTAACATGCATGCAACTATTAATAATAAATCATTAGTGACATGGCAGATCACTGATTGTGAATTAAATAGTATTTAATTCACTTGATATCTCACTAGTGCAACAAACAATTACAACTATTTCAAGTGACTCTAACTCACCTAACTGACTTAACTGATTACTCATGTATTAAGCTAATGAACCAACTACAATTCGAACTCCATAACTAGTAGAATTACTCAACATGCCTCAACAGCCACCCTCAACTCAAAATGAGCTAACTAATTTTATCACTCTCAGTTAACTATTACAAGTTATCATTACATAAGATTACATTTTATTGTCCAATTTAATTAAGGGAAAATTAAATTAGACACTGCACTAATTTAATTAATTAAATTTTCCTTCCCACTAATATATCGCTAGGACCTATTGTTCCCACACAAGTGTGTGTGCTGCAATTTCTTGTTGGACTTAAACATTTTGGGCTCCAACCTTTTTTTAGTTAAGTTTTGGAGCTTGGTCATTATTATATCTCTCACACACTCTTGGATACTTAGACTTTTCTTGGCAAAATTCACCATTGGACCAAGAAAGGGGAAAGAAAGCAAAGGAAGGACAAGGAAGGAAAGGAAAGCAACTATCAAGCGATGAAGAGTATGCTACCATCCATCTTAATTTAACTCCATATTAATATGCATCTACGGTACGCTAACATTATCTCATTGCATCTATTTTTATAATCATACAAAACACATGTGTCCAAATGAACCTTGGTTGCAGCATTAAAAATTAGGGTTAAAATAAATATATTAAGGTGCAATTGACTAAAATTAATATTATAGTTGAAGTCAGTGCTTCATTAATTACTAGTATGTTTCACAACATCACTCCAGGAGAAGGCCAGAATATTGTTCTTCATCGCATAATTCATGAGTTTCTCATTTTCCTCGAGGGACCAAATAAATTTCCTTATATTTCGCTAGGGATAACCCCTGTCCTTCTCTTTCTGTGCAACTCATTTTTCGCTCCCCTAACATTTACTCTTTTGTGTGAGTCTGTTCGTAATGTAGTCTGCAACGATAGCTCAAGGTAGGACAACAATGGCTAGTTAGGTATGGGTTTATATTCGTCAAAGAGTATTAAACAAAAACACAAATGAGATATTGGAAAACCTACATATGGATGGAGACAACCATTCTCCATTTTTCAATTGTCTACACATAAAAAATGACCAACTCCTTGCTTCGTATTATTTTTAATCTTCAATTTTAGGGATTTTTTACTACTCCATTACTTCATGCCACAGGTAGTCAAATCCATTCCTCCCTAGATCCAATGTAACCAAAACATTGGTCTTTAAAAAAAATAAATTTACCTAATAATCTATGTACTTTTAACACCAAATTTCAAAGTGCAAAAATTGAATAGATGGGGTTTACAACATCCAAATTTGGGAGGTAAAGAGAAAACTTCGTGATTATTGAAAGAGGTGACATACAAAAATTTACCTTCTTAATGTCTGACATTAATTTCTAGAGGAACAAATAAGTCATGAACTTTGCATTGGAGATATTATTGTACATTGATAACATGAACTTGTGAAATCCTTCCAAAATAAAAATGAATTTATCATCCATTCACCTATATCCAAGCACAATGTACTTATATGTGATTCTTTGATATTTTTCATTGCAAAAAATCATGATGATCATCATTTTTAAGACTACAAAGTTTACAAGGATATATATTCCAAAATTTACCTTATACATGACTTTTTCAATGAAAATTACTATAATATTTTCCTTCTTCTTCACTGGATTTGTTGCAGTTCAACTTTTAGATCATTAAAATATTTCTTCATTCAAAAACATGATATCTGCAATGCTTGTTTGGATTTCTTAATCAAGGCCTTTAGTTTTCTTACTTACACGTATTTTTATGTGCTTCTCGATACCTTGACAATTTTCCCCTAAACCCTTTCCATCAAAACCCATTGTAATCAGTGTTTTTGGATCCCTTTTATGTTATTATCAAAACAACGTAGTTAATTATATTCAATAAAATATTCATGTTTGGAAACATCATCAGTATCATCTTTTACAGACTCAAAACAAGAAAGACATATGTACATCAACATTATTATTAGTATCCAAACAACAAATAAAAACAAAACTATAAATCTTTTGAATTATGTCACTCACATCACAAATTATATAATGCTTTATTGATTTCTTATTCAATTTATTTTACATTAATTTCAAGTTATAATAATATATTAGATTGATTAATAATTCTTGTTTCATTAGTTCTATCAATTTAGTACGTTATCATGTCTTTCCAAAATTTTAGCTGCAAATTAATCTAGTGATTTCAACTTTTCTTCTAATGCATCAATGTGTAGATTAGAAAGAATAAAAAGTTCATGATAAATTATTATATTTACTCATTTTATCTTGTGACCTAAATTTTATAGTTTAGTCCATTATCAAATTATTTTACTTATATAATTTATGTATTTCTTGTGAAGCATCATCAAGACCATACTGTAGTAATTAAATATCATGATTAGTAATTTTTAGTATTTACCCCCTTTGACCATTTTTAATATCATAATTATTCAAATTAAGTTGTTTGGTATACTTAATAATGCTCCATACTTTCAAAAACCAAAAATTAGATTTAGGTGTTGAGTACCATTGATAATGCACCAAAAGTATTCCAGTACACCAATACTTGAAACATTGTTCTCAAATTTTTTTTTTACAAGACTTTAATGACATTCTTTGAATTTTCATCTCTAACTTTGACTCAAGCTATGAAAAACTCATCAAATATTATTAACCACTCACATATTATTAACCCACTCTTAAAATTATCTCAACATAGACACTTTACTTTAGACCATGAATGAAAATATGAAAACATTTTTTTGAAAATTCCCCTTTAACCATTCACCCATATGAAGATAAATACTAAGAAAAACATTTAATAACTACACATTGGTGGCTATTACTTTGTTAAAAATTAAAATAAAAATACAAACCATACATCTAACTCGTTTTTTTCTCTCTTGCCATATAATAAAGCCACCTTTTGATATACATTATTTTATGTTTTCAGTAAACTTAAACGATCTTTCAAAATTAAACTTTATACCTTTCTAGTGTCAAATTGGAGGTGATTCACTCCCCTGACTTATTTTATCATATTTTTTTAGTTTTTATGTGGTGCTAAAGATCATAATATGCTTTTTAATCACTTCTTCCTAGCCCAACTAAGTTGAATTCACAATTAACTATGTTGATATCAGAATAATACTCTAGCATGTTCTTACATTAAAGTCAGCCCATTACCACCATTATTTGAGATATTACACATTTATACCAATTTTCTTTTTGATAAGGGATGATTTTTTTTCATTGACTTGTCGCAAGCTGATTAGGATGATAGCCATGGTAGTTCTTTATATCTTTTTCCACTACATTTATTTTAGTATAAGGATATCTTCGTGTATCTAAAACTATTTGATTCGTGATTATTTCACTAATGCCATGCGTGACCCAAGAACTTATTGAATTTTGAATGCAATGAGGTGTTTCCTAAAATTTCACATTACAAATGACCTACAAAATATTAAGAGGATGTCGACAATTCTCTCACTAGTCACAAGAAAAAATAAAAATTGGCCTACAGAGTATGGATTTGGATGATAACTTTGTAATGTTATTCAGATCGTGATATTCCTCTGATTCTAAGAGATCATTGTCCTTGTGTCTATAATTATTAATGTTTTTTTGGGTCATGCATGATACAACACATTGATGTCTTGAAAAAATTAGCATAGGCATGCATTTTTTAGAAGCCTCCTAAGTACTTATAGGATTTATCATTTATGCTTGTTTTCTCTTGCCATTCGACACAACTCCACACACCTCCAGATAGCCTCACAATCATTCTTCACAACTCCAGATAGTTCCATGCAGCTCCACACATGTCTAGGAAGCACTACATACCTACATGAATTGTATTTAATTAGCTCCAAAACCTCATCTCTAGTTACCTCACAGAGAATACAAATGAGAAGCTCATTTGTAGAACATGCAAAGTTATTCCTAGGAAATTGTATATGTGAACATCATTTTCAATGACACATAATGTCATTACATACATTATAATTCGTAACAATGTTATACATAGCCATATATACAACATAAATTTGTTTATATGATGTCTCAGAAGAAGAGTAAGAACCTAACTTCAAATTGGGCATCTAGACAAAACAAGGAAATAATATTTACACACAAAAATATGTAAATAAAACCTCAATGTTGCGTTAATGATAACATTGTATTACTTTACAATAATGAGATAAATTTCTTACTTGCATCAATTATCTACCTACATATCTGAAATCTGATTTAGAGAACCACAAAACAAAGAAAAGAGCATAACATAACAACTCTAGAAACAATATCATAATTTATTATGAGGGGGGAATGATAATTTTATAAACAATGAAAACATTATCCTTATTTTTAATTTGTAATTACAAAATATATTGCATAAAAATCAAATATATTATTAGATAAAGAAAATACATTGAGATGTTTCCTTATTTCTTAGTTTTTTTTAAATGTTTCTGTTTTTTCTACTCTTAGGTGTTTCCAAGTAAGGAAGTGTACTTTTTCTTGGTTTTCCAATCAGTTAAATGTTTCTGATTTGTTGTTTCTTAAAAATTAACATTGAAGGGAGTGAACCAAAGTACGATTGACAACTCTAGTTTTTCCATTTGTTTGTGGGTGAAAGGTAGTGGCGAAACGAAGTTGGCAACTCAACAATGTTGGTAGAAAGTAGTAGGAAGACAAATTAAAAATTCCATGGAAATGGATTCCCAGGGATGAGAGGGAATTGGTAGTGGCTAATTCAAACCATCCTTACATGGTTTTGCTTTGTGAACAAAGAGAACATATGGGATTGAATTTTTCCACTTTCTAGGCTAAAGAAGGCCAATAGAAGTTGCGTTGAAGATTGAGAATGGTATTGGTTGTGCCAAAATTACCTTCGCATGAAGATGGATGTGCTTCACAAATGAGAAGGAGAAAATCATCAGGTTCTGGTACAAAGATTTTGTTAAGTTTATACAACCAGCCATCACAAATGATATAATCAAGAAAGGGAGTTTAGTTCATCACTCTAGGTTTCTGTAGGGTTTCCCATATCCCCCCAAATATTGTATCTGTTACATACAGATATTTTGAAGAATCATATGCAGCACACCACACCTCTTGAATGTGTAGGTCCTTAGTAGGTGGTCTATTTAACTAATCATCCATTTTATTTTTTCTCCCCTTCTTAAATTTAATCACCAGGTGTAATTAGTTAATGTAAGTAGCCCAATTTAGATGGCGTGCTTGCGCTTAAATCTTGCATTTTGAGTTCATGAAGATCATTGGAAGATGATCTATATGGAGGATCTTATCTTTTCCAAGAATTTAATGGCTCTACTACTTCAAATATTGCACTAAAATATAGAATTAATTTTCATATGTGTTGTACATGAGCTTAGCATCACCAAGCACATCAGAATGGTCAGCTAGAGGGTAGGCTCCCTATTTAAAAACAACCCCAATGTAGAATTAAGAGAAATCAGTTTCTAGCTCTAATGGTTGATTCATATCTGGAAAGTAGAGAAAAGTGGCCGAGCATAATGCATTCTTGAGTTGATAAATTTTCGCTTAGATTCAACGTCTCAAATAAACTTTTCTTGATTTCACAAATAGTACAAAGGTCAAGCCACTTGTGAGAAATGAGACAAAATTTGTGTAGAAATTAATACCTCCCATGAAGCTCTTGAGGTCATGTGCATTGGAAGGTGTTTTACATTGTGCCAAAGCTTGTACCCAAGAGGGATCTATGCGAACCCCTATGGTTTCAATAATAAATCCTAAATATTGAACTAATGTTTGTCCAAAATAGGATTTCTTCTCTTTTCCCTAAATTTGATGTGTTCACAATAAATCAAGTATGTTGCGAACATGTTTAATATGGTATTCCCAATATTTACTGAATACCAAAATATCATCAAGGAAAATGATCACAAACTTACCCAAGTTTTCCCTGAAAAAATCATTAATGAATGTCCTAAATGTGTCTAGTGCATTGGTTAGCCCAAATTTCATGACCAACCATTAAAATATCCCAAACATTGTTTTGAAATAATTTTTCCATGTGTCATTTGCATGCATGTGGACTTGATGGTAGCCTACAGTCAAATCCATTTTTTTGAAGAAACAAGCCACATGTAAGTGGTATAAAACATCCCAAATGCAAGATAGGGGGTAGTGGTTTTTAACAGTGTCTTTATTAATGACCCGGTAGTCTATCAAAAGGGGCCATTCAGAAGTATCATTTTAGGGAATAATAAAAGCTGGAGATGCACATGGAAAGGATTAAGGTTTAATATGACTAGATCTCAACAATTTTTCATTTTGGCGTTCTACCCCAGTGGCCTCTTGAGGAGAGAGGCAATAAGATGGGGTATTGGGTAAGGAAACACCAAGAATAAGGTCGATTTTCTATTCAACAGAGCATTCTGGAGGCATCCTTGTGGGTTGGGTGAATACATCTACAAATCCTTGGAGTAGAGTAACCATTTCATGTTCGACGAGATTAGTGAGGTTATCTAGCTTGACAGGAAAAATAAATAACAAATATATACATTGGCTTAAGTTGACACTCTTAATGGGAGATTTTCCAGTACAAGGTTCGGTTGATGTGCTAGTTGAGGATTTGAGCACATTGGCATGACCATCGTGATGAAAATGGTATTGATGGTGATATTTAGCATGATTAACAACATGTTGGGCTTCTTGGTATGGCATTCCAAGTAACTAATAAGAACAGTCAAGAGATGAAAAATCACATAACACAGTATCATAGAAAGGGACAATATAAAAAGGTTAAAACCCATCGTTGGGAGGTGGTAAGATGAAGAATGTCATTTTGGACCGAATCAAGAATATAAGGGTGTGGGTGTGGACTGGTTGGAAGGAAAAGGCATTGAACCAAGTCCAGTGCCACAATATTCTTCCGACTCCCATTCTCGATAATAAGAGTAGCTAACTCCTATTTGATTTGAAAATTATGGGTAAATAGAGGTGTGCTTTTCATTAGTAGTCATAAGGATGAGAGAGGGGTCCACTTTGGTAGGGTTGTTGATAGAAACAAATGAAAGAGGGGCAGTGGCATTTGCTTTCTAGATATTTTTTAGAAGAGTCTTGTTAGGGGATAGATTATTTATCACTTTACAATCTACAGAAGCATGTGAGTTGTTCTTATGAATTGTACACAGAGGGTATTGTGAGGTGTGGGGGGTGAGGAAAAGGCTACATTAGAAGAACCAAAGGGATATGGACAAATTTGGATCGACCATATAGTATTCGAGGAACCACTTTGTGTTCCACATTCAGGGCCCAAATAAGTTCCTTTCCTAATGAAGTACTATCAAACAAATAAACTTTTGAGCGAAAAATCATTAGCAACTAGAAATAACTTTGATAATTAGTACTTCTTCTAGATCAGATATATGGAGTTGAATGGGAAACTTACAAAATACATCAATTTAAACTTGCATTGACTGATTTGTTAGTTCTCAAAGCTATAACCATTTGGCAAGGATATTTTGGATATCTTGTGGGGGATAGAAGTGTTCTCTTAAGGCCTGGAAAAAGTTATCCCAAGATGTGATAAGTGTTGATCTAGCCTCTGTTGGTTCTCCAACTTCGAATTCCAAGGACATATTCTCAAGATGTGTATTTTTTTTTTGTGCCTTCAAATTGTAGTTTGGTGATTTGAAGTGTCATTTCCTCTTTCATTATTGGACATGTCCTGAAATAGTTGGAGAGACTACGGAGCCAAGAATTGAGAACCTCACCATTAATTTGGCCTGATAATTTGGGAATTTGAAAGCATGTATCAAGATGAAATTTACCTAGAGGGTGTCATTTTTACTACAACATAATCATCTCTTGAAGAGGCATCATAAGTTATGGACTAGGAAGTTCATAGTTGAGGGATGGGGAGGCATGATTTTCATCTACCAAATCGATTGAAATCTATGATCTTAAAAAAAAAGTATTCAAAGAGGTGGATGGATTACAAGATCTTATGAAATGATTCCAATTGGTCTACCTGAAAATCTGAAAACTGATTTAGAGAATCACATAACAAAGAAAAGAGGATGACAAAACAACTATGGAAACAACATCATCATTTATTATGAGGGAGAGATGATAATTTTATATACAATGCAAATGTTCTCCTTATTTTTACTTTGTAATTATAAAATACATTACATAAAAATCAAATACATTATTAGATAAAAAAAATACATTGAGATGTTTCCTTCCTTCCTAGTTTTTCAAATGTTGCCGGCTTTTCTACTCCTAGATGTTTCCAAGGAAAGAAGTGCAATTTTTATTGGTTTCCTAATCAGTTAGATGTTTCTAATTTGTGTGCATGTCTTGGTTGCCCAATCAAGACCATACATAGGGTTTCATCATATAGCATCAATATAGCTCACTATCTCAGCCATATCCCTAACTATCTACACAATATCTAGATGAATATCTCCATAAAATTCTCAGTTGATTTGATATTATCTCCATCCCTAGCCTCTCTCTTTGTACTCATATTTGATACATAAAAATATTTTTTTTGCATAGTCTACTTTCATTAATATATTATAATAATTTCATTTATCAAAAGTATGAATTATTCTTTCATTCTTCAAGGTGCAAATTTTTGTTTCTTGAAATTTATTCCATTTTCACCATTTTTTGTTACAACCCAAGAATAATATTTTTCTTTCTTCTTTCCTCTATTTCCTTTTGTGATTTTCAAGTAGGTTGAGGCCATAATCTCTTATGAAGAAAAAAAGTATATATGGTTCCTATATATACTCCAATGATAGACACTTGTGTATCCCTATTCCTTGTTTAAGTATAATTAGAAAATTTCATAGCTTCCATAAAATTTTTAGAATATTTTACGAAATTATTATGCTTAATTTCTTCCTTTAATCCACCCACGTAATTTTGTGACAAATAGTCACCACTTATGTTATGCACTCATGTGGGCAATAATTGAAATTTTAAACTATAATCTTCAATATCAACTAAGTGCTTAGTTGTTTTCAATTGAAAAGAGTAATGTTGTTCCCAAAATTTATTTTATTGTGCACTTCTAACTCTCTTATTAAAAAACCCCTTCAGTTATTATAATAACGAAGGTTTATTTCAATTACACATTAGTACCATTGATAGGGTTTAATATAAATGCATAAAGTCAATATGTAAATCCTTTTCTTATCATCTAAAATATTTAATTCAATATGTTGTTCTATTTGGTTCACCTATGTAAAGACCTTTCTGTGGTAAAATTGATTTATTAAACTCTCGAAGGTTTATACCTTTTGGAGACCATCCATAAGTAACTCAATTATTAAATTTAAATCTACCTAAAAATTTCCTATTATTGGAAAGTTGTGCAACATGGACACTACCTTTATTTTTGCAAGACAGTTAAGTCACAATATCAAATTTAGGGATCATCTCATCTAGCACTTGTATGAAAATATTCTCCAATTGCTCCATATTTTTCTCCATTTCTTCCACATGCGCATACATCTTTCTTTCCAACTATTCTATCATCTTTCCCACATTTCATTCTATTTATATTAGTGTATTTATGAAATCTTTCTTTTCCATTGACATATCATTCAGTTTGTTAATTTGGTTTTCCAATTTGGATACTTTTTTTAACTCTTTGTTTTCCTCGTGAGTCATGAATGGGGATTCTATAGGTTTGAATGGTGAACTAACATTGTTATAACCCCTTAGAGCTATGAAAAGCTTCTAGGTCCTTAGGAACATGGATTGTGGGGTATTATATATATTTCCTATATATGTACATTAAACAATAGTACATAGGCTAATATATCAAGTAATTAACTAAGGAGGATTAATCATTTCCTTAGCCATACTAATCGACTATGAAGGTATGATAAGATGGTATCCTTGGGCACTATCCTCAATGTAATATAGTAACAAGATATCCAATTAACTTATTTAAAGTTGGTTTATGGTATACCCCAGGAAATTTTATAGGTGAAAAGGTACATGGAATTCAGATTCGATATATAGGTAATATTTGATGTAATCCTACTCGAAGGGGTACTAATAGTGGTTAGAGAAGTTTTTTTAGTTATTACATGTATTATTTCCTCACTACATTATTACCTGTTGAACAATAAATTAATATGTTATATAAAGACATTATAACGCATCTTTAAAAAATATTGAAACATGAGCTTGCTAACCTTTAAAAAAAAAATAAAAAAATTAATGTAAGATAAAGTCTGAGACTATTATTATCCAAATTAAGAATTGACATCACTTTTCTAGAGGAATTATTATTGGTGTATATCCTGCCATCAAAATGTATACCAAAATTATGTTACACACTGCAAACCCTAATCCAAACAATACACCAATGGTTTACCTTTATTTTGATATATCTCTAAATTTGAACCCTTTTGAGTCCAAGAATTTGACAAAATTTTAAGCCATAGTACTCTAACATCACTTATTATACTCTTGAGAATTTCACTATTCGAAACTTTATTGAAAAAATGATATATAAAATTTATAAAAACTTTTTAAAATTTAATTTCAAGGTTAACTATAAATCCTAATTCCACATAGTATATGCATTAAAATATAAGGAACTTGAATCTATAATTTTTCCCACACATTATGATATTTCTACTTAGACTTCATAAATATTTATTCTATGGAATTTTGTATAAAATAACTATAAGTAAAGTGTAAATACCACTAGTTTAACATTGTTTCCAAGATCAAATAAACACCTTATATTTCATAGATTATATCTTCAAAATTGTAAAAAATCATAAGCTCAAAAAAAAAATCCACTCGTACTATGATATCTATAATTAGTCTTCGCAAAATGTTACCATATCAAACTTCCTAGAAATATAGTTATTATAAATATTAAAAATTACGTCTAAATTTTTTTAGGATTAATGAAAAACCCTATATTCTATAAAATATGTCTAAAAATGTACAATAAATAAAAATTTAAAATTTTAATTATATATATTGATATTTTAATTTAATTTTTTTTCACAAAAAAATTTCTTTTAATGTTGGAGGACAAATTTTATTTAAGCCTAGATGTTTATTTAGGTGAAAGACTTATTTTAAGACCTGTGTTAAATTTATATAGAAAGAAATGTTAAAAGAAAATATTTTAATGTTATATATACAAAAAATTTTAATATCTATTATGAATAAAATATTTTAATATGAATTAATATTTATGTACTTAAAATATATAGCATTAAAAAATATAATTTAAACAATGAAATATTACACATTATTTTTTTCACTGTAAAATAAGTTTGCAACTGAAGAAATTTGATCTCTCTTATCTCATATTAGATCTTTGCTTAAAATGGATCTATGTTAGTTAAAATAAAAAATCTTATATATCTTAATGTTGGAGGATAAATTCTAAAATATTATATTAGGATACTAGATATTATGAAAAAATGTTATAAAATGATTAAAACAAACAGACATGAAAGAAAAAACATTTTACAATAATTCCAATTAAAAAAATTAAGAAATGATACAAATAAATAATTTTAAATTTATATAAGAAATAAAGATACATGATGTTAGGTAAACAACATGGTTATAACTAATAAGTTAATAACTAGGGAAACCATATATATTCAATTATGAAAAAGTTTACTACAGTAGTGACATCAACATTCTTAATTTATAAATAAGCTTTGTTCTAATACCATGAACCAATACCATAATCATTAATATCAGATACCATGAAAACCACAATTGATTTTAATTAATACTTGTAATTATGATTTTTTGATTTTTTCAAATAATTAATTTAATTAAAAAGATAAAAAAAACATAACCAGATAAATCTTAATATTTCAACATTTAAAAATCAATATAGTATTAAAATTATTTTAAAATATTCTATAAAAGCTAAATCCTTACCATCCCCTAATACTTATTAATAATTAAACTAACATCATTAAAAACTCTATTTTTAAACAAACACAGCTATTAACACTTAGTAAAAATATTCCGTATTACCCCTAAAAACTAGAGACTAAACTGAATTTTGTCATTTTAGCGCTAGAAACTAGACACTAAACTATCATATAAGAGGTGATTGTGCTTTAATCAAATAGTTACATTGCCTGTTTCACCTTCACAGTGAAACTCGAACGGTCTACTTGGCATTGGAAGAATTGCTGCTCCTTGCCTTCTTTAATGGGAATGTTTTGCATGATCAAGACATTACGGAGGCAATTGATAGGTATTCTGCCTATGTATATTAGTATACCTTATTATTACCGCATTGACTTCATTGGGTTTAAAATCTACACATTCTTGCAATCAAGTGACCTTGACCCTCATAAAGTTTACAGATTCGACATCTGATCAACTTCGATGCGGGTGCCATGAATGGCCTGCGGCATGGATGTGGCGGGCATGACTGATGGGATGTCTTCTCATGTAAGCCCACACAATCCTCTACTTCATGAGTAGTATAAGCTCCACCATAAACAGATTCAGTCAAAACAGCTGAGTTTAAATAAGAATGAGTAGTGTTCCACCGAGTTAATCCAGAAGGTGCCGTAAACAAAGAATTGTCGATCACGATTTCATTCTCATTTTCATTAATGACATCGACATCATTTTCAATTTTCTATTTCGATGAGTCGCTGATGTCATCCAGAGCGGGAATATTGTCCGTACACCCTAGAGTTTTATGAGGAGCTTCATGAGCTGACAATGTAGTCCACAACTCTATTACTTGATCTCTTCTTGATGCTTGCTAAGTTGGAAATAAAAAGGGTTGACAGAAGCCCTCAATTGTTTGAGTACAAATAGAATCAATCGAGTGTTGACAATAACAAACTAGCTGGTTCGTCGTGGAGACTGGATCAATGGGGAGCACATTATTTTGCAACTTTACTGGTTCAGACTTTAAATCCTGACAATCCTTTTCACGAGAGTCATGATTTAAAGTTCTGATTACGTCATTACAACAAGGGTACTGAATTTTTGGACTGAACCCTAAATGAATGGAGTCCATAAATGACTGGTACCTTTCATGTATCTCGTCCAACAGCTTCCCAGACTGAAACCACTTTTGCTCATCATGTGCATAAACAATCGGCTTGCTATTTGTTCTTGTCCTAGGCGTTGGATTGCGTGGAGGCCGTGGAGTTGGAGTCGACGTCGAGATTCCTTTTGATGCAAGAGTTCCAATAATTGTTGATCTCATTGTCCGTACGCCCAGGCAAAGGGGTAGCAATTTGAGACCACCTGTGTGGTCAATGCCATAAATTCCGTAAGTCAATTAACCGTGGTGAAAAATTTCTACGAGAGAAATCAGAGAACAGAGGAGGACCGATTTAGGAAAAGAAAATAACGTAAACCTGTTACCCAGGATGAGCTGTAATGGTATCATCAATTGTTTTTCTTGGAGTGAAATTCCAACTCGTTTAAAGATCGGCCTTAAGTAGTTAATCCATCTCAGCATGAAGCTCTTTCCGTTTATATATAGGGTATATATAGGGTAGGACAAAGTTGAGAAACATTGATAAATCTGGTCGATTTTAAAAGCTTTTAAAACTATATAATGATTCACTATATTTTTATAAAGAAATTTGAAGTTCTAATAATTTCATTTTTATCTTTGAAAGTTTTATGATGTACCACTTGGGTGAAATTTTTTTTTTTATAAAGAAATTTGAAGTTCTAATAATTTCATTTTTGTCTTTGAAAGTTTTATGATGTACCAATTGGGTGAATTTTTTTTTTCAGAAAAATAGACATTGGCCAATTTCGTTTTAAAAATTAAATAGAGATTGATTCTAAAAATATTAGCCCTTATAATTTTCGGAATTCTAATGCCTATAACAAGCTTGTTTTCCTACGATAAGCTTCGTTCCAACCCTGTGGGCTGAATTGTCAGCATTTTAAAAATTATGCATTAAACAAAAAGTCTGCCTGTCATTACATTCGACGACCAAGTGTACACGAGCGAGAGTAGGTTAAAAGAAAAATAAAATGTAATTTAAGATGTAATTTTTCTACAGCATCGTCATATTCCTTGCGATTCTTTGCGGGAGGGTGTGAAGAGCGTGAGGAGAGTAAAAGAAAACATACCCTTGATCTAACAGGCATAAACATGGGATAAAAAGAGCAAGCATTTCTTGATTATTTTATAGTTCCTAATTATATAGATCAAGATTATAATGTCTCAATACAATCTTAGTATCCTTGCATAGCTTTCCCTTTAAAAGGAACACTGCAGTTGTGTTTAAATTGGCCTAGGTTGTTCCATATTTCAATCGTGTTCAAATGAATTGAAAAGACTAGAACTGAAATAAAAGTAGCATAGTGGTTGTGTTGGTGTACATGTTACGTATATGTTTATTTACATGTACATAGTTAGTTTTAATTAGCTTTAGTTCAACTCTAGATATTGTATGTGATGTGCATTTGTCTTTAGCTAATTAACTCGAATGCTTACATGCGATGTATACTTGTCTTTAATTAGTTAACTCTAGTGCTTGCATGTGGTGAATGTGCACATTAGTAGAACATAAAGCACACTTAGCTTCAGTTAGTTTTAGTTATCCATAGTTATTGTATATACAACTAAGCTTAATTCAGTTGTTTTTATGTGTTGATTCTAAAACTAATATTGATGAATTAATTTCATTCTCAATTCAAATTTTCTTTTTCAATTCTCGCAAGTTTGTGCAATTATTCGTTAGCTATATCCGTATTTGTGATCTAATAATTTTACATGGTATCAGATCATGGACCCATGTTCCATTCCCCTGAGTTGTGTTTGAGGGGGTGTGTTGATTCCCCCGAGCTGCGTTTCAGGGGGTGTTGTTGCAGTAATCACCACACCTCTATGGAATCCATAATTCCCACCATGGAGATCATAGTTACCGGTTTGGAAGTTTACCTATAACTGTGGGTTTTGGTGTGACAACAAACCTGTTCATAGTATTAGAGCTACAAGTGTTTGGAGAAGTTGCATGAAAATATTTTTGCAGGTTTGAACAACAAAGAATTGGAAATTGTTCATAGATTTGATTTGCAAAACAAATAACGGAGAACTACTGCAATTGTTGCTACAGCTACAATGTGAAAAAAAAAGAGTTCCCATCTTCAATGATTCTTACTCTGTATAACTACTTCCAATGGAAGCCAAATATTTTTCTTCACCTAAGAGGCAAAGGCTTGTATCATATAGTTATGAATACGAAAGATGAACCCAATTCTACCGTTAAAAAATCCAAATAATTCAACAGGATGGACGAGGCTTTTGGTCTTCTATTGTTTTCAATATATCCACCATTGCATTTCCATGTGGACACATGCAACACTCTGAATTAGGTTTGGACAATCTTGGAGAATTTATTTAGAAAGAAGGATGAGATGCGGTCTCATATTCATGAAAATGAGTTAAATTCCTTAGATCCAAATAGATTTGAGAACATTTAAGGTTTCTTTACAAAATCTAAATCATTGCTACAACTACATGATTGCGAGATCGATAAATCAAAACAATAAGTTCAATTGATCCTTTCTATTTTATTTGAATTAGGCCCTGAATATGTTGTTTTCATTTCCACATTTCATAAAGTTAGACTTGCAACTCAAGAAAAATGGAAAATGCCCAAATTTGACGCATTTATTGAGTATCTTATTCATGAGTAGGATAAGCTCATAAAAATTAGTTCATTAAAGTCTCCAAATGCACATGCACTTACCATGCATGAGAAAGGAGAGTCCAACACGAAACCAAATAAGCAATACAAAGGTAAGGGAAAGGAAAGAATCCAGATCCAAGAGAGGGAGGAAATCCAAAATCTCTAGATGATTCTTCCAGCTCCAAAGGTAAGAAGGGAAAGAAAGGAAAATTCAAGTGTCCTTATTGTAATATAGGTTATCATCCTGAATCTTCTTGCATGCAGAAGAAAATTGATATGATGACAAAGAATCTTCAACAAAATAACCTTGGTCATCACATTCTAGAAAGTGCCAAGAAGGTAGAGGAAAATATATCAGATACAAGGGGTAATGGCCATGATTTGATTTCTCTTAATTCTACACCACAAGAATGGATCATTGATTCAGGAGCTTCACATCATATGGCATCTTTAAAGGAACCATTTTCTTCTCTACATGCACAATCAAGACCTCCTATTCTCATGGGGAACAATTATGCAGTTGCAGGAACTGGACAAGGAAGAGTACAATTCGAAGATGGAAGTTTTGAGAATGTCTTGCATATTCCAAGGCTTTTTGTGAATCTTCTTTCAATGTATCAAATGACACACATAGGTACTGAAAGGAAAGTGGAATTTACCCCGGATTCCATGGGAATTTATGACATGCAAACTAACTTGAAGATTGCATCTCACAAGGTAAATGATCAATGCCGTATGTATACATTTTTCTATTTTTTTCCTCAATTAGATTCTATTTTGCTACTTATGCATGCAAATGAAGTAAGTAGGATTTGGAACGAGAGATTTGGGCACTTTAATTTCGTATATATGCAACAACTTAGCAAAGCAAGGGATAGTCAAAGGATTTCCAACCATTGAATTTAAAATGGTGTTTGTAATGGATGTGCTCCTGGAAAACATCCAGAAGACAAGTTTGAGAAGGGGCATGCATGGAGAGCCTCTTCACCTTCCAAACTTGTACATAGTGATCTCATGGGTCCATTTGCAGTGCTTTCAATGAGAAAAACAAGATATGTGTTTTCATTTATAGATGATTACACGAGATTCACTTGGGTTTACTTCTTAAAACTCAAGTGGGAAGTTTTTTAACATCTGAATATTTTCAAAGCGCATGCAAAAAATCAGTGTGGAAAATGAAACAAGATACTTCATAGAGATAATGGGACGGAATATGTCAACAAAGATATCAAGAATCTTTGTAATGAAGAAGGCATACAGTTGCAACATATAGTTCCTTACACTCCATAATAAAATGGGGTGCCTGAAAAGAAGATTTGATGTTTGAAAGAGATGGTCAATTGCATGTTGCATGCAAGATCTCTTTCTTCAAAATTATGGGTTGAAGCTATCAATTGTGCCTCATACTTCGAGAACAGATCTACTCATAAATCTGTTACTGGAAAAGGACCTTTTGAGGCTTGGACTAGCATGCAACCTGAAGTCAGTCATTTCCACATTTTCTGATCTCAAGCATGGGCCCACATTGCTACACAAAAGAGAAAGGCTTTAGAGTCTCAAAGTAAAGCATGCATGTTTGTTGGATATTTTGATGAAGTCAAATGGTACAGATTGTCTGATATCAACACTAAAGAGCTCTTTATTGAAATGAGTGTAAATTTTGAGGAAGATATTTTGCATTACCAACAAATGAACTTGTTACCAAGTTTCCATCACCACTCATTGATGAGTATGAATGTGAAACTTTAGATTACAATTCTGATGAAGATGAGCCTTTTCTTGTGACACCTGTTGGACCACGAGTTTTTGAACATCGAGATCATACTTCCTGATGTTTTTTGAAAGATTCTCGACCACCTTAAACACAAAAATGGCATAGAATGAGTGATATCCTTGATGATCTTGCCTCTATACTTCAGTTTGAGGAAGATCCAAAAGAACTCTATGGAGCTATGGAGCCATGCATGCCCATGCATGCTTATATGATGCATGCATTTGATCCACAGACTAATGCAGAAGAAATTAGGCATCCTGAATGGGAAGCAATAATTGATGGTGAATATAACTCTTTCATTGAGAACTAGACTTGGGATTTGGTTATGCTACCTTACAATAATAATCTTGTGAGGTGCAAGTGGGTTTATCGAACCATGAAAGAAACAAATGTCCAAGTTAGTCGATATAAGGCACGATTGGTAGCAAAAGGTTTTAAACAATTACGTGGTGTTGACTATGATGAGATTTTTTCTCTAGTGGCAAAAATGGATTCCTTTCAGCTAGCCCTCTCCATTGCAGCAACAAGACAATGGGAGGTGCATCACATGGATGTGAAGAATGTCTTTCTTCACAGTGATCTCTAGGAGTAAATGGTAACACCCCTAGTTTTATGTTTTGCAAGTTAGACAATTGAACATAAATCCAAAAGGGAGTGGACCACAATGGATAGCTATGGTGTGGATGTAATTAATTATTTAATTATGAAAAATAAATAAACCATTTCTGTGCATATTGACCAAATGAGATTTTTGAGATCAATTGCCAAATCCATAAGGTATGGAAAGAGGCTAAGACTTTCCCCAAAAATCTTTCAAAAATCCTTGAAAGAAATTATTTCTAATTTAGATTTTTGAGGAAAAATCTAGATTTTCCACAATGAGGTGGAGAGTAGTTGGGAAGAGGTAAAAAGCTGGAAAAGCAGAAAGCAGCTTTAAAAGTCTCTAAATAAGGTAAGCCTAGGCAAACAGGAAGAAAATCATCCTATAATTCTGGACGCAGAATTAGATACAGGCTTTGGGGAGCATAATCTTAAATAAGCTACTCCAAAACAGATTGAGGATGGTCTGTTCTAGGAGATGATCTCAGCTCGGGGGTGAGTTCTAGAGACAGAGGAACTCTTAGGTTGGGAGGACTGGTCAATTGCAAAAGTGGTATGCCTAAAATGTTTATGAATGGTTTAATTACTTGTTACCATGTAGCGTGATTAATGACTGTAGATGCTATTTTATTTTAAATGCTAAAACTAGTATTCCATACATTTACAGAATTGTTTAGAAGAATTAAATCCTCTCAATTCTGCATATTTGTAGGAACAGAAAGTATGGGGAAAATCATCTAGAAGCTCTAAACCTGCTATTGGTTTAAATCTGGAGATTTATACTACTCCCATAATTCATGAAAGCTCTAACTTTAATATGCTTCTGTGAAAATATAAATCTAACTATGTATGAGCTAGGAAAATAGACCTAGAAGATAAAAAATCCTCTATGGATTGTAAGAAATTCTGGACATTAGGTACTATATAAATACTGCAGATATAAATTTTTTGAAGTGCATGTCTATATATATTGTAACCTTCTGCAACAAGGGAAGATTTGATCTGAAAGGGAAATAAGTTTAGTTACTAGAATTAAATATATTCAAGGAGAAAAGTTGCATAGTATGCCATAAATTAATACCATAATTATGACATCATAAGACTGGTAAAAATATAGTTCATAAGTAAACATATAGTTGGAAGGTCAAACTCCATTCCTAGCACTCCAATTTATTTGACCCCTTTCATGAGATATAAAATAGAAAATTTAAAATAAGAGGAAAACCAGTAAAAGCTATAGGGGAGTAATTGGGAGAGAAATAGATATACTGCATCAGAAAAATACTTTATGGTCTACAAGGAAAAGTAAAATTATGAAAGACATTAACAAAAACCATTTGGACATCTTCAAGTAGATCTCTGTAATTCAGTAAGAAATTTCAGAGTTACACTAACATTTATATACCACTAAATAGAGTTGACTTCAAACACATGAGTCACAGGAGTATATCTCCTTGAATTAATATTGATTTTTATACCAGAATAGCAATGAGATTCCATAAAGAAATTTTATCTGTGAATATGAGTAACGGAGAAATAACTTCTAATGTACATATAGAAGAAGGACCTATGCAATTACTAGTAGAGAACCAAATTCTTTCACACACTATCTGAATATTAACAATAGATCTGAGATAGATACGATATAAGAGAAGAATAATTCCTATCAAATCAAAATAAAATAAAATTATTCATTAACCGAAAATTAGTTCAAACAATTATAGCAAAAGAATCTGTCTGTCAAATTGCACAAGCACGAAATTAGAGAAAAATCATTTCTGAATAGTATATCGATGAAAAATAGTGTAAATGAGCCCCATTTCAGTGCTGAGAAAATTATAAATTAGCTACGAAGGAACGTGGGTAGAGAACCCCAGAACTAATTCGTTAGTAACAAGAAAAAAAAAATCCATTTCGCATCCAACGAAAAATTATTACTATCAATACTATGGTACAGTCCATGTGTAGTTGTGCTACGAATACAAATATCATATTATTACAATAATCACATATGCGAAAATTGACTAAGGCGTGAGCCTGCTCCGAGATGTATAAGAGGGCAACATGGCGAAAACCCCTTCCATGAAACCAAGTGAAGCTAGGACCTGATAAATCGAAGGTAAACATGTATCAGATCACCTACCTGAAACCACGAATATTTGCAATAAAACGCCCAAGTTGGAGGCGAAAACAATGTGTACGTTACCTGGGCATTGCAAGAAAACGAAGAAACCATTACACCATGAATTGAGAAAAGGAATAGAGCAGATAAACTTAATAAGTTATCAAATAGCTTCCAACTGTGGATTACCTGAGTCATATAGGTGAAAATGCTGAATGATGAGTGATCTTGTGCAATCAAAATGTAAATCGAATTGGTTATATAAGCTTAGACCTTAGGAATTTTAACTCAACAAAATGCAAAAAAGAAAAAAAAATCTCTGTGTATAACCAGAAGCGGTACCTCCACAGAAGCCATGAGTCTGTAAAGATGAGCGCTCCATGTAGCAATAGTGATGCAAGACGAGCCAAAACGTATGCACTTGAATTATATAAAATTTGTTTTGAAGCAGAACTTGAATGTTCTACACCATCTCTATCATAGAAATTAAACAAAATTACCCTCAGACTCTAAACGCCAACTCCGAATAAAATCTATGCGCTTGGTATGCATCGAGAATGAGGACCCATACTATCTATGGTGAATCTCATGAAACCGGTGAAAGGAAATAGCGTAATAATGGAAACTGGAGCATTCAGCAAATAGAACAAAACTTAAAAAAAAAACAAAACGTGTTGTAAAAAAATTGGATAAGCCGTATTCAAAATGATTTTAGCCATATTAAAAATGATTTTATACTTTTATTGCCACACAATGATAGTGTAGTGGTTACCTGGAGCAGTGATCGTTCAAAATGATAGTGTGTACACGAGATTGGGTAATCATACTCCTGGTCGACGAAGAAAAACGTAGAAGAACATATAAAAGTCTACGTGTTCTGGAGAAAAAAAATTTCAGTTGACAAATGAAACTGTAGAGTGGAGAAATGGCATGATATATCGAGCCAAAAACCCTAGCTCGTCGCTTCTCTCCACCGTCCATATGGAGAGCGATGCTCAAACTTATTTGATTTCAAATGAAAAGTGCATCGAAAGACATAAAAATATTCATAGGACAAGGGTGAGATTTACAATTAAATTCATGGTACACATTACACCAACCGCCATACGACTCTCATTACATAGTGTCACATAAGTCAATTCTATTAAATGATAATGGGCTGAGACACATAGCCACAACAAACGAGGAATGGTGAGGTACCAAGGGAGGGCGTAGCATTTAAAAGGTGAGTAAATGCTAGACAGATAAGTACTAGCCTTGCGATTTTGGAAATCCCTAAACCCTAAATACAATACGAATGAATAGATAAGCCTTTGTTCGATGGTAACGATAGGAAATGATAACAAGTCTATCAGAATTGCGATGAAAAAAGGTATTAGACCATCGTTTTATTATATACAACCAAATCCTAAATCAAAGTTTAATTCGATGATATATGTATACTCTCATGCCTACTGTAGTAAGGAGTTAAAAAGGGCAATTCAAATTATGGTGAAGGTCTATTTAATAATACACAACAAAAACAATCATATATTAGTTAAGGGAATCAAACGCATCATGATTATAAACTATTGTGAATGAGGTTATAAAGAATTTGAATATTGGAACGGAGGTGTCATAAGAATATAAACTATAATATTATTAGTATATGGAAAATAAATATGGAAACAATATTAAAGGCTAGATATATTGAAAAAGAAAAATAAAAATTTGTGGTTAAGTTGGGAGACATTACAAATGGTATCAGAGCCCATGTTAGAAAAACTGGTTTGTTGTTGTGCTCACTGTATAAATTATTTCTTGTTGAAATTTTTTTAGTGTACAGTGGTACTGAAACGGGAAAGTTAATGGCTGAAGGTGATGAAATTTATGTTGATCTACATGATGAAGATAACGCGTCAGATCCCAAAGCTCCTCTGATGGCTATGTTTCATAGGTTGCAACGGGAGATGGTTGAGCTAAGAAGCCAGAATGACAGGCTGCCATTAGCCAGTGAGGAGCAAGAAAAGCTCATCAGAGAATTGACTTCGCGGAACAGCCAACAAGGTGAAGGTTCTGGAAAGAGGAAGAAAGGCAAGTTCTCTGATGATTCTGAGGAAGATGAAACTACTAGACATCAGTCTAAATAGAGAAAGGAATTACGGGGGGAATTCTGAAAGATCAAACCTCCCTCCTATGATGGGGAGAAGGAGGAAGATGCTAAGTCTTGGCTGTTGAATATGATTAAGTATTTCTAGGTCTATGAATATGAAATTAATATGAAGGCTAGATTAGTTGTTTACCAATTACAGGGTAAGGCTACCTTGTGGCGGGAAGAGACGAAAATGGTCCATGCCATTGATGAAAAAATAGTGACTTGGGAAGATTTCCAAGTTAAATTAAAAACCGCTATTTGAACGAACGTTATTATGATGATAAAGCAAAGGAGTTCCATGAACTCAGGTTGGGACAGCTCATTATCGATGAGTTTTTCACCAAGTTTACAAATCTGCTAAGGTATGTTCCTTATATTCGTGAAGAGAAGGCAAAGGTGCAAAGGTTTTTGAATTGTCTGCCTGCTGTGTACAAGGAGAAAATAGAGTTCGATAATCCAAAAACTATAGACAAAGCAGTAAGGAAAGCTAGATTATGCTACCAGCAGTTTAAAGGAAAAGGTGAACATGGGAAAAGATGGGTAAACAAGGGTAAATTCAAAGGGAAAAAACAGAAACTAGCTTACTTGAAGAACTTTGGCAGGGACCATCAGCGGAAGAAATTTAACAAACCCAAGGAAAGTCAAACTGCTCAGTCCCAAGTTGGTTCAAAACCAATCGATGGAGATAATAAGAAGGAGGGAGCAGTCAAAATGCGGGAACCTTTGAAATTTTGGGGTTGTGGAGAACCGAATATGTTGAGAGATTGTCCACCACCGACATATTCAAATGATTATGAGGGATTGAGAAGCTACCACAGTGAATGATATAGCCAGAAACATACCCACTATCAATGCAGCCTTGGAGAACTGACAAACAAAACACTAGGCTACCATGGTAGAGATGGAAGGTAAGATTGCTAACCAATCTGTTACAGTTTTAATTGATCCGGGTGCTTCTTTGAGTTACATTAGTCCACAAGTGGTAGAGAAATGCAATCTCAAAACTGAAAATTTTTAGCAGTCTTGGTTGGTCCATCTAGCCACTGGCACCAAGCGAAAAGTAACTCATAAGTTACCTCAATCAACAATTAAATTAAATGATTTTCAGACAGGAGAAAACTTAAACATTCTGCCTTTAGGGTCATATGACTTGCTGATAGGAATGGACTGGTTAGAGAAGAGAAAGGCTATGATGAACTGTTGGGATAAAACTCTGCATTGTATAGATGAGGAAGGGAGACCCTTTGTACTCAAAGGAAAACCAAAACCAATTTTTGTAAGACAAATATCAGCTCTACAATTAAAAAGAACAGCTAGGAAGGGATATCAAGTATATGTTGTACATGTGGAAGAATTAGGATAGCAACTTGAAGAAAACCTGCTGGACACTCTGCCAGTGGTAAGAGAGTTTAAGAAAGTTTTTCCAGATGATATTCCTCATCTCCCCCCCAAAAGAGAGATTGGCTTTTCAATCGATTTGATGCCTGTAGCAACACCTGTTTCCAGAGACCCTTATCAGATGAGCCCCCTCGAACTCATGGAATTGAAAATGCAATTGCAAGAATTGTTGGATAAAGGTTATATCAGATCGAGTGTGTCTCCTTGGGGAGCACCGGTGTTGTTCGTGAAAAATAAGGATGGAACCTTTAGAATGTGCATTGACTACCATCAACTGAATAAGTTGACAATCAACAATAGATACCCATTGCCCAAAATTGATGACCTTTTCGATCAGGTAAGAGGGGTTTCTGTATTTTCTAAGATTGATTTCAGGACTGGTTATCACCAACTCAGAATTAAGGAGGAAGACATTAGTAAAACAACTTTTTGAACAAGGTATGGTCACTACGAATTTGTATTCCTACCTTTTGGTTTGAAAAATGCCCCTACCACCTTTATGTGCTTAATGAACAACGTTTTGAACAAGTACTTGGATAAATTCGTACAAGTGTTCATAGACGATATTCTAGTTTATTCAAAAAGTGAGCAAGAGCACAAAGAATACTTAAGGATAGTTTTACAAACCTTGAAAGAAAATAAAGTTATATGCCAAGTTCAGTAAATGTGAATTTTATAAAGACAAGATTCAATACTTGGGGCATATTATTTATGAACAAGGATTGGATGTGGACCCTGAGAAAATAAAGGCTATTAGAGAATGGATGGTGCCCAATGATGTTTTAACAGTAAGGTCATTTATGGGGATTGCAGGTTATTATAGAAGATTTATGGAAAGATTTTCTGCAATAGCATATCCCATAACTTCATTACAGAGAAAAGGCACCAAATTTGAGTGGACTGAAAAATGCCAAAGCAGCTTTGAACAACTAAAACTAAAACTCACTACAGCCCCTATACTGAAAATTGCAGATTGTGACAAAGATTTTGTTGTATGCACTGATGCATGTAGAGAGTGATTGGGAGGAGTTATGTTATATGAAAATTCTGTTATTGCATATGAGTCTAGGAAACTGAAGAAACATGAACAGAACTACAATGTATATGATTTGGAATTGGCTGTTGTAATTCATGCCTTGAAGATGTGGCGACACTATTTTCTTGGAAAAAAAATTACATTGATGACTGATCATATTAGTCTCAAGTATTTCTTTTGTCAAATAGATTTGAATGCTTGACAAGCCAGATGGCTGTATTTTCTGAGTGAATTTGATATCGAAATAAAACATATCAAAGGGAAAGAAAAAAAAATTGTTGATGCACTAAGCGGAAATGCTTGCCAACACATAAGCAGCATTGGGAGTAGTGCTAGTTTTGATTTAGAGGAACTAGTTAAAAAGGTAGCAAATCAATATCCAAACTATGAGAATCTACAAGTGAAAATGTTAACAAAAGAAATGGTTGAGTACACCCAAAACTAGAAAGGGATGATCTGATACAAAAACATATTGTACATCCCCAATGTGGAAACATTGAAAAAATAAATCCTAGATGAATATCATAAAAAGCCATATGCAGGACACCCTAGATATCAGAAAATGCTTACAGCCTTGAAAAAGAAATTGTTTTGGCCAAGAATGAAAAATGATGTAGCAGACTATTTAGCTCGATGCATGGAATGTCAACTAGTCAAAGTTGAACATCAGCATCCAGCTGGTCTTTTAAATCCCTTGCCAGTTGCAGAATGCAAATGGAACATTTTTTCTATAGATTTCATAACCGGTTTAGCTAGAAGAAAGTACCAGCATGACTTAGTGATGGTTGTGGTGGACACTTTAATAAAATCTGCACACTTCATACTTGTAAAATCTACTTTTGGGACATACCAAGTAGCATATGTGTTCCTAAAAGAGATAGTAAGGCTACACGGGGTCCCAAAGATGATTATTTCAGATAGAGACGCTAAGTTCATAGCTGCCTTTTGCAAAGGTATGTTTGGGGGCATGGGCACTAAATTGAAGTTTAGTACTGCATATCACCCTCCGACGGATGGTCAAACAGAGAGAACAAATCAGATCTTGGAAGATATGCTGAGAATGTATGTGATGGATAGGCCATCAAAATGGGAAGACTACTTGCATTTAGCTGAATTTTCTTATAACAACAGCTATCAATCCTCCATCAAAATGAGTCCATTTGAAGCACTCTATGGAAGGAAGTGTCGCACTCCATTAAGTTGGAGCCAACTGGAAGATAAGCCAGTATTGGGACAAGATACTTTACAATAAATGGAAAGGATTGTCAAACAAATAAAAATAAATATCAAGACAGCACAAGATCGACAAAAAAACTATGATGATAAGAAGAGAGTACATCGAGAGTTCAAAGTGGGTGATCATGTGTACCTGCATATTAAACCTAAAAAGAGTACACTTTATGCTGGAAGTTGTGCAAAATTGGCTCCTAGATATTGTGGGCCTTTTGAGGTGTTAGAAAGGGTGGGACCAGTGGCTTATAAGCTGGCCCTACCACCCCATGTTAAAGTTCATGATGTGTTTCATGTTTCGTTATTAAAAAGATATGTACATGATGCTTCTCACATTGTTGATTGGAATGTGATACAGGTGGAACCAGAAGGGGAATTCCTTCCAGAGCCGCTTCAAATATTGGAGCAGGAAGAAATTGAATTGAGAAACCGAAAAATAGCAAGAGTAAAGGTGCAGTAGAAGCACTTTACTGTTGAAGAAGCTACATGGGAAAGAGAAGCTTAGATAATGGAAAAATATCCACATCTATTTTCAAAATGAACTCTAGTAGTTAGTTGGTAACACCGAGGAAGGTGTTTGTTTTCAGAGGGGGAATATGTAACACCCCTAGTTTTATGTTTTGCGAGTTAGAAAATTGAACCTAAATCCAAAATGGAGTTGACCCCAATGGATAGCTATGGTGTGGATTTAATTAATTATTTAATTATGAAAAATAAATAAACTATTTCTGTGCATATTGACCAAATGAGATTTTTGAGATCAATTTCCAAATCCATGAGGTATGGAAAGAGGCTAAGATTTTCCTCAAAAATCTTTCAAAAATCCTTGAAAGAAATTATTTCTAATTTAGATTTTTGAGGAAAAATCTAGATTTTCCCCAATGCGGTGGAGAGTAGTTGGGAAGAGGTAAAAAGCTGGAAAAGTAGAAAGCAGCTTTAAAAGTCCATAAATAAGGGAAGCCTAGGCAAACAGAAATAAAAGCATCCTGTAATTCTGGATGCAGAATTAGAAACAGGCTTTGGGGAGCATAAGCTTAAATAAGCTACTCCAGAACAGATTGGGGTTGGTCTATTCTAGGAGATGAGCTCAGCTCGAGGGTGAGTTCTGGAGACAGAGGAACTCTAGGGTTGGGAGGATTGGTCAATTGCAGAAGTGGTATCCCTAAAATGTTTATGAATGGTTGAATTACTTGTTACTTTGTAGTGTGATTAATGACTGTAGATGTTATTTTATTTTGAATGATGAAAATGGTATTCCATACAGTTACAGAATTGTTTAGAAGAATTAAATTCTCCCAATTCTGCATAGTTGTAGGAACAGGAAGTATGGGGAAAATCATCCAGAATCTCTAAACCTGCTATTGGTTTAAATCTAGAAATTTATACTACCATAATTCATGAAAGTTGTAACTTTAATCTGCTTCTGTGAAAATATAAATCTAACTATGTATGAGCTAGGAAAAACAGACCTAGAAGATGAAAAATCCTCTATGGATTGTAAGAAATTCAAGACATTAGGTACTGTATAAATACTGCAGATATAAATTTTCTAAAGTGCATGTCTATATATATTGTAACCTTCTGCAACAAGGGAAGATCTGATCTGAAAGGGAAATAAGTTCAGTTACTAGAATTAAATATATTCAAGCAGAAAAGTTGCATAGTATGCCAGAAATTAATACCATAATTATGACATCATAAGGCTGGTAAAAATATAGTTGATAAGTAAACATAGAGTTGGAAGGTCAAACTCCATTCCTATCACTCCAATTTATTTGACCCCTTTCATGAGATATAAAATAGAAAATTTAAAATAAGAGGAAAACCAGTAAAAGATATAGGGGAGTAATTGGGAGAGAAATAGATATACTACATCAGAAAAATACTTTATGGTGTACAAGGAAAAGTAAAATTATGAAAGACATTAACAAAAACCATTTGGACATCTTCAAGTAGATCTCTGTAATTCAGTAAGAAATTTCAGAGTTACACTAACATTTATATACCACTAAATAGAGTTGACTTCAAACACATGAGTCACAGGAGTATATCTCCTTGAATTAATATTGATTTTTATACCAGAATAGCAATGAGATTCCATAAAGGAATCTTATCTGTGAATATGAGTAACAGAGAAATAACTTCTAATGTACATATAGAAGAAGGACCTATGAAATTACTGGTAGAGAACAAAATTCCTTCACACACTGTTTGAATATTAACAACAGATCTAAGATAGATACGATATAAGAGAAGAATAATTCCTATCAAATCAAAATAAAATAAAATTATTCATTAACCAAAAATCAGTTCAGACAATTATAGTAAAAGAATCTTTCTGTCAAATTGCACAAGCACGATATTAGAGAAAAATCATTTCTAAATAGTAGATCGATGAAAAATAGTGTAAATGAGCCCCATTTCAGTGCTGAGAAAATTATAAATTAGCTACGAAGGAACTTGGGTAGAGAACCCCAGAACTAATTCGTCAGTAACAAGAAAAAAAAAATCCATTTCACATCAAACGAAAAATTATTATTATCAATATTTTGGTACATTCCATGTGTAGTTGTGCTACGAATACAAATGTCATATTATTACAATAATCACATATGCGAAAATTGACTGAGGCGTGAGCCTGCTCCGAGAGGTATAAGAGGGCAACATGGCGAAAACCCCTTCCAAGAAACCAAGTGAAGCTAGGACCTGATAAATCGAAGGCAAACATGCATCAAATCACCTACCTGAAACCACGAATAGTTGCAATAAAACGCCCAAGTTGGAGGCGAAAACAATGTGTACGTTACCTGGGCATCGCAAGAAAACGAAGAAACCATTACACCATGAATTGAGAAAAGGAACCGAGCAGATAAACTTAATAAGTTATCAAATAGATTCCAATTGTGGATTACCTGAGTCGTATAGGTGAAAATGTTGAATGACGAGTTATCCTGAGCAATCAAAATGAAATCAAATTGGTTATATAAGCTTAGACCTTCGGAATTTTAACTCAAAAAAATGAAAAAAAAGAAAAAAAAAATCTCTGTGTATAACAAGAAGCGGTACCTCCGCGGAAGCCATGAGTCTGTAAAAACGAGGGCTCCATGTAGCAATGGCGATGCAATAAGAGCCAAAACGTATGCACTTTACTTATATAAAATTCGTTTTGAAGGCAGAACTTGAATGTTCTATGCCATCTCTATCATATAAATTAAACGAAATTACCCTCAGACTCTAAATGCCAACTCCGAATAAAATCTATGCGATTGGTATGCATCGAGAATGAGGACCCATACTATCTATGGTGACTCTTATGAAACTGGGGAAATGAAATAGCATAATAATGGAAACTGAAGCATTCAGCGAATAGAACGAAACTTAAAAAAGAAACAAAACATGTAAAAAAATCGGATAAGCCATATTCAAAACGATTTTAGCATTCTATTGCCACACAACAATAGTATAGTGGTTACCTGGAGCACTGATCATTCAACATGATAGTGTGTACACAAGATTGGGCAATCATACTCCTGGTCGACGAAGAACAACACAGAAGAACAGATAAAAGTCTACGTGTTCTGGAGAAAAAAAAAATCAGTTGGAAAATGAAACTATAGAGTGGAGAAATGGCATGATATATCGAGCCAAAAACCCTAGCTCGTCGCTTCTCTCCACCGTCCACGTGGAGATTGATGCCCAAACCTATTTGATTTCAAATGAAAAGTGCATCGAAAGACATAAAAATCTTCACAGGACAAGGCTGAGATTTACAATTAAACTCATGGTACGCATTACACCAACCGCCATACGACTCTCATTACATAGTGTCACATAAGTCGATTTTATTAAATGACAACGGGCCGAGACACATAGCCATAGCAAACGAGGAATGGTGAGGTACCAAGGGACGACGTAACATTTAAAAGGTGACTAAATGCTAGACAAATACGTACTAGCCTCGGGATTTTGGAAATCCCTAAACCCTAAATACAATACGAATGAATAGATAAGCCTTTGTTCGATGGTAACGATAGGCAATGATAACATGTGTATCATAATTGCGATGCAAAAAGGTATTAGACCATTGTTTTATTATATACAACCAAATCCTAAATCAAAGTTGAATTCGATGACATATGTATACTCTCATGCCTACGGTAGTAAGGAGTTAAAAAGGGAAATTCGAATTATGGTGAAGGTTTATTTAATAATAAAGAACAAAAACAATCATATATCAGTTAAGGGAATCAAATGCATCATGATTATAAACTATTGTGAATTAGGTTATAAAGAAGTTGAATATTGGAACGGAGGTTTCATAAGAATATAAACTATATTATTATTAGTATATGGAAACTAAATATGGACATAATATTAAAGGCTAGATATATTGATTTTTTTTTATTTTTATTTTTTGTGGTTAAGGTGGGAGACATTACAGAAATATACACGGAGAATCCACAAAAATACATGCACAATTCATCTATTGTAACACCCATAGTTTTATGTTTCTTTCAAAGTTAGACATTTGAACTTTAATCCAAAGGGGAGGGGACCCCAATGGATAAGTAATTGTGGATGTAATTAGATAATTAATTATGAAAAATAAATAAAATAATTCTGTGCAGATTGACCAAATGAGAATTATGAGATCACTTGCTAAATCCATGAGGATGGAAAGAGGCAAATACTTTCCCCAAAAATCTTTCAAAAATCCTTGAAAGAATTTATTTCCAAATTAGATTTTGAGGAAAATGTAGTTTCCCCAATGAGGTGGAGAGTAGTTGGGAAGAGGTAAAAAGTTGGGAAAAATAGAAATCAGCTTTAAAAAAATCCCTAAATAAGGGAAGCCTAGGAAAACAGGAAGAAAAGCATCCTGATATTCTGGATGCAGAATTAGAAACAGGCTTTGGGGAGCAAAAGCCTAAATAAGATATTCCTGAACAGCTTAGAGGTTGGTCTATTCTGGAGGTGATCTCAGCTCGGGGGTGAGTTCTAGAGATAGAGGGACTCTAAGGTTGGGAGGATTGGTCAATTGCAGAAGTGGTATGCTCGTAGTGTTAATGAATAAATTAATTGTTTACAATATTTTATTTCTTGTGTTCCATACATTTACAGAATTACTAGAAGAAGTTAATCCTCTCAGTTCTGCATAGTTGTAGGAACCAGAAATTATGAAGAAAATCAGCCAGAAACTCTAAACCAGAGACTGGTTTAAATTTGGAGATTTTTCCTACCTCATAATTTATAATTATGTAACTTAAATCTATTTTTGTTAAAAATAGAATTTAATTAGTGACCACTATAAAAACTCAAAAAAAATGTGTAGGAGGAATTAAGTGCATGCAGTGCAGATCTATAGATTGACTGAATTAACTAAGTGAAGTACGGACCTGTAGCTTTCCAAATTAACAGTGCATGTCTATCTATAAATTACCCTCTATAATAAGGACAGAATGGAGGAGTATAGATTCTAGTGCTATATATATATATTTAGATAGTAAAGAAACAAAGCTAAACATGTTTACTAATCATGCAAACAATTTTGGGTCTGAGAATTATATATATAACTGGTGTATGACTAACATCCTTCACAAAGAAAGAGTCCAAACTGAATAATTACTGGAAATTATAAGCTGTGCATGTGAATCTCTATAAAATGCATGCAGACTATATAAGCTGTGAAAGATAACAAATAATTTCCCCATCAGATCTATATGATGTGCCAGTTAAGAGTGTAGTTTAAACACTAAATATACTGAAACTGTTATACTAAGAAAAATTATCAGTATATAGTTGCAGAGAACATTATAAGTGACTATTACAATGGAACCCTAAACTAAGGAGTATAAAGAGAGTCCACTGTTGGATTCATAGAATACACCTGAAATTATAGACTCTGTGGAAATGGTAATTTCTCATTCAGTGAAGGATTGCAGACTTGAAAACTCTTGCAACAAAGAGACTTATATTCATTTATGCTATTATAATGAGGAGGAATAGAAAGGAAAAATAAGACTAGTGAACTTATTAATTTCTTCAATCAAATTTAGGAAGACCATTACTGAAAGGAAAAATACTTAACATGAGTATTAACATGAAAATAATAATCTAGAAACTATTAGAAAATATTATTGATTTGTCAATAATAATAGAGACGAAGGGTAGATATATATATATATATATATATATATATATATATATATATATATATATATATATATATATATATATATATATATATATATATATATATATATATGTATATTAATTTATGGAATCAGGCTATCATGGTTTCATAATAACATTACAGAATTTAATTATTCAGGGAATTTCATCATCCGAATGAAAATTTTTTAACAGTCCCAGTCTCTGGGATAAGTTATTACTACAGTAGAAACTCTTTACGACAATAAAAACTTGAATTGTCTGAACAAATTCTGTATAATAACAACAATGGAGCCTGGTCAAACTCCGACTAATGACGCGTCGATACTGACCTGAAATTTTAGGATACAACGATGTCAAGTCGAGTGAATTACAAATCCATCAAATACCACTGAAGAAAACCCTCGATGAGATTCGAACCTACCTGCAATAAAATGAGGGCAACGTGAGAGATCGTTACAACAAGACGATATGAGGATACTCTAAACATAGTATGTGCGAATGGAGCATAAAAACATGGGTTACCTTGGGATTGGAAGACTTTGTCACCAAATATGACCTGCAGAAAGAATACATGGGTATTGTAAAAATGTTCACCAAAATGAAAATAAAACACAGGATAAATTATGTTCCAATGAATTGACAACTTACCTGAGGTAGTGATTGCTCGCTTCGAGCCAGGGAAACTCAGCAAATGAAACGAACAACCTCAGTAAAGTCACTAAGACAAAGAGGAGTAAGCGCCTATCAAGAAACGATGGAGTATTAGTGCTACACATCGTTAACAGGAAACAAAAATCAACATAGTAGGACAGAACAATCTCCACGAGAGATTTGTCCAACTAAAAAAAAAAAAAACGAGTTCTCGATAGTAAACAAGACTATAGAAAAGAAATTTGTTGCATTTAAACTCAGCCCTTGCACTGTCAACAGAGCGTATTGCTATGGAGAAAAATACATATCAAGAGTGCAAGCCTCACAGTAAGGTTAGTGACATGCATAGAAGTTCATACATGAGTATTAATGACGATGAGTAGATATATATGCCAGAAGCCTGCGTGAGCTGATGTTTCGTTCCTATGACGTGCAGAGTCTCGACACCGAAAGACTATCAGAACGAATGAGGGGTGAAAGAATCACTTGATAATAACACCGAGATTTATACAAATGTCTCAAATCCAAAAACAAGGAAACCCTAATGGATAGGAACAATCTCCACCGTCCAAGTGGCCTCGGATCGATGGCCTATACAAGGATCAATTGGGTGACAGTGGTATTTAATACATGGCCGTCCAACTCATAAATATAGATTCATGAAATCAATCTCACAGTACTCTCACTAATGTCATAGGGTCGGCATAATTGAAAGAACAATATGGCGTGGCGTCTATAACTGAAACGTAGATACATACAAACATGCGTGTGGACGCAATGAGAACTAACCAAAATAAATATAATCAATAGAGGACCATCGAATAGGGCGACGTGGAGATGTGAAATGGGTTGCAATGGCCAAATAACTTGAGCCGACTTTACCAACGAGGCATAACGAATGCATCGAAATTTAAATATGCCTATCTCCACAATAAACTCACCATAAGCGAACTGTACGTGAGAGATAAATGATGTGATGGTAGCGATCATTCACATTGGAAAAAGTGGCCACGAAAATCATAATAAACTCATGTAAGTGACATAAATCATAAATAGGAATAGCCATTCGGTGCCAGGAATAATTAGAATTTCAAACTTAGATGTTGGAGTGATACGAATATTAAAACCCAACGAACCAAATACCCAACTTACAATCAATAAGAGTATGCTATTGAAAACAAAAGCATAGGTATGGTGAGCCCTACCAAATGTTATGCGAAATCGTTCATAAATAGATTGCAATATGTGGGTAATTGTATGCATAAGTAGAAATACGTAGGAGTAGATACAACTATATAACAATTGTATGGGATCAATATATATATATATATATATATATATATAAAATACAAGCCACAAACATTTATTGGAAGAGGAAAATAAAATTTTCCATACAAGAACACTAGGAGGAATAGGAATCCTATTCCATATCAGATCGAAATTGACGTAATTCGAAAGTAGAACTGAATAGCTGTGGCCAACAAAAGCACAAAATTAAATATAAATAGAAAAAAAAAATTTGTGGGATGAAAAGGAAGAGACGTTACAAATGGTATCGTAGCCCATGTTACATAAACTGGGCTGTTGTTGTTATGCTCACTGTTGTTATTGTTCTCACTATATAAATTATTTATTGTGGAAAAAAAAAATTATTACTGATCTGTGTTGTTTAGTATACAGTGGTGCTGAAACAGAAAAGTTGAATGGCAGAAGGTGAGGAAATTTATGTTGATCTACGTGATGACGATAATACACCAGATCCCAACGCTCCAGTGATGGCTATGTTGCACAGTTTTCAACAAGAGATGGCTGAGCTAAGAAGCCAGAATGACAGTTTGTCATTAGCCAGTGACGAGCAGGAAAAGCTCATCAGAGAATTAATTTCTTGGAACAGCCAAGAAGGTGAAGGTTCCGGAAAGAGGAATAAGGGCAAGTTCTCTGATGAATCTGAGGAAGATGATTTTTTTAGGCATCAATATAAGCAAAAAAAGGAATTACAGGGGGAATTCTGAAATATCAAACCTCCCTCCTATGATGGGGAGAAGGAGGAAGATGCTGAAGCTTGGTTGTTGAACATGATTAAATATTTCCAAGTCTATGAATATGAAAGAAATCTGAAAGCCAGATTAGCTTTCTACCAGCTACAAGGTAAGGCTACCTTATGGTGGGAGGAGATGAAAATGGTCCATGCTATTGATGAAAAGATAGTGATTTGGGAAGATTTCCAGGTTAAGTTTAAAAACCGCTATTTAAATGAACATTATTATGATGATAAAACAAAGGAATTCCATGAACTTAGACTGGGACAACTTACTATTGATGAGTTTGTCACCAAATTTACAAATCTGTTAAGATATGTCCCTTACATTAGGGAAGAGAAGGCAAAGGTACAAAGGTTTTTGAACTGTTTGCTTGCTATGTACAAAGAGAAGATCGAGTTTGATAACCCAAAAACTATGGACGAAGCAGTGATAAAAGCTAGATTATGCTACCAGCAGTTTAAAGGAAAGGGTGAGCATGGAAAAGGTTGGATAAACAAAGGTTGTTGAGGAGGTAAATCCCCTCTGCGGACAGAGGCGATCCCTACTAGCCCAGCAGGGGTCTAGCAACAAACAAACAATGCTATGACGCAAGCTCCTAGTTACGAATGAAAGAATTGGGATAAGAGCCTACCTGGATTCCAACGCTAGATCTGAAGAAGAAGATGTCCCCGTCCTTCAGCCCTGGCAGATCACAATCCTTCCACGATCTCCGTGGATGAACACCTGCACACAGAAGAAACGAACAGATACATGCATAGGAACCAGCATACGTAACTAAACATCGGTCAGAAAAGAGATTACTCGCATTAACATGATAGAAAAAGGAGTGGAACCATAATCATAGTCATCTATTAAAGTGATAAACGAATAGAAGTTACAACCAAGTTCTGACGTCGCGACTTCCTTCGAACGGGTCTCCGGTTGTCCACGTCTCGCAAAGCTCGCCAAGGAAAGGGAAACCTCTCCAGAGTCTCGTAACAATGGTCTCCTCGCTTGAATGGGCCTTAAGGGAAAGAAGGGATTCTTCCTGACACAAGGCGCTTGGGAGCCAGGGAAATGCAAAGCTTCGACACTTCAAGACTCTCGGCCTTTGACCCCTTCATCAATGGATGAAGGCTATATTTATAGAGGAAAGGAGGAGGTTGGGATCCCTAAAATAGTGGAAGGGAGGCCTTATCCCTTGGGAGGTTCCCCATAAGGTGGAAAAAAGAGGCCAAAGGAGGAAGGCCATGGTTATTCAGTCGAAACCACTCCTGATGACTCATCCACGAAGTTGTTGTAATCAAAACTTCACCTCTTTTTTTAAAAAAACTTTCCATAAGAAGATTGGCTTGGGTGCTTAACTGGGATAGAGCACCAACTAGCGCGGGCTCAGTGTTAATTTTCCTCATTGGCGTGAGGACATAATGGGATACCAGCACCAAGGAAAAAACATGTGTTTTTAGGGGTCTGCTCAAGAAATGATCAACAAAAGGAATGTTGTCCTCATGGAAAGGGATGCAATGGTGGTATTTGCAAGGCATGACACTGCTTATTGATCACATAAATGACCCTCCAATGGGTGAGATGGGGATTGCAGGGACGGTGACAAATTACTGTGTAATAGTATGCTAAAGCATGAGGCCGAAGAGAAGGTGAAATGCTTTACGAGAACATGTTCAACTGAAGGCCCGCCGTCGGAAAACCTGCGCAGAAAGATACAACTGATATCTCAAATACATGATGTATATATATGGTATGGACGCAGCCATCCGAACAGAGTATGCTATAATCCGGATCCAGGGTATGGGCGCAGCCATCCAACTAAGATCGAACAAATAGACTCAGGTATGGTCGCAGCCATCCAATCATTGAGTCATGTACATAATGACAATAATCCACAATCGCAGCCTGGATTACAACAGACACAATCCAGGGTCTTGCGCTCCATCTCGAACCAAACAAGTACAAGTTCTAGCATGCGAATGTGTGAGCTGATGTCGAACATGCAAGAACATCGTCTGATTACCAGCCAATGATGAAAGCCGTTAACAGACGCGAGAGAAACCACCAATAATGACAATGGTCCTCAAGGTACTACAGGTACAACCTACGGCGTGTGAATAAATAAGCTGACGTCGAACACCCGCAGAATCATTCAATCGGAAGTCAATGATGTAAACTTCACGTCGAATGCGACGAACCTGCCATTGAGGCATGCAGGCTCCAAGGTACCATCAGGAATCTCTAGACCAACTTCCTGGATAATGAGTTGAAGTCGACAGGAAGTGACCTTGATCGAAGGTGGGCCATAATGATTCCCACATCATCGACACGAGACAGAGGAACATAATGTTTTGTTGTGAATCAGGATCATATGAGAAGCAGAGGAAGGTTGATATTCACAGAGGCCAACTTCTCTTGAACATATGAACGACACGACAATGGACTTGGCAGTATTTGACATCAACGGATCAAAGGTCATGGCGACGAGGCAGTGAACAGATGAGAGGTCAAAAGAGATTACCCAAACCCATGGAAGCAAAGTGAAGCAGCGAGATGAGATGTCCCCAACCCGACACGAATGCAGACAAGTGCCATGTTCAAGAGCGACATACTGCCGACACGACAACGATTACGGTTCCATTTTCCCCACCATTTCGGTGAGTACCTCTTTATTTTTACACAAGCTTGAAGAGGATACCATATGCTTGTCATATAAGTTCACCCTTCGGGCGAATCCACCCTAGTGCATTTAACGAGTCCTAGGAAGGAGAAACTCGGAGAACGTCATTTCGACTAGATCCGATGTCATCAGGGTTTAACGAGTCTGACAAAGGAAGAACTCGGCGTCTTTTCATGTTTAGAGAGTTTGAAAAGACAGCGGAAAAGAAAACTCCACAGGTCCCTTTTCGTAAATAGTTCCCCAGATCCGAAAAGGTAGAAAACAATATCCGGGAAAACCTCCTAGTCGCAATAGGCTAGGGTATTCCTTTTTCGTAATCAATCCATCCCAGCCCGAAAAAGGGTTAAACTTATACTGAGTGGATGTCGATTCGTGTCCATTTTAACGAGATCGAAACGAAAAGGGCCTCGGCGATCTTTTCATATTTAGAGAGTCAGAAAAGAGCTGAAAGATGACTCCTCCTGGAGGAACGAGTGGTATAAAGGGTAGCAACTGGTTCCGGTAATGGTGGAACTACTCTGAACAAATAAAGGTCGAGAGGCTGGCTAACAAGACCACTCATAGCAGCGGTTCCTCAGGAAAAGGTAAAACAACCAAGTGAAGGCATATGATCGGCCAAGCAGATAATGACGATGGAGTGAGAAAACCAGGGCTCATCTGACAAAACAGGCTGATGAAATGGCAATCACAAGAGGTAAAATGGGCATGGTTTCATTTTTACACAAGCTTGAAACAAAGATAAACTATGCTTGAAACCGGTTTCATTTTTACACAAGCTTGAAACGGAAACAAACTATGCTTGAAAAAGTAAGCATGCCCCCAGCATGGTGACACAATTCGAGGTACATGCCCCCCAAGCTTCAGTCCATATGAAAAGAAGATGGAGTGAAGGTTCAAATTACAAGATCAAAAGAAAAGACTCGACTGGGATTTTACGAGATCTTATCAAAGACTCGAATTGAACGGGAACGTGTTTCATTGTTTTAACGAGGTTGACACATTAAAAGAACTATCCTCAGACATCCTTGTTTCATTTTTTAAGGAGCTTGACACAAAAAAAGGAACTGTGCTCCGACCGACTTCATCATAATGAACAAGAATTCATTGCTTCCAAGAGTTCCACACCAGATGGGAGGAAATCATCCTGGAAGTCAGGACCCAATGCCCCCAGCACTCGATGCACGACGGCATCATCACTGAGCACAGGCACGGGGTAAGTAGCCACATAGTTGACCTGCGGTGGGGCAGATACAACAGGTGGATAAAAACCAGGAGGGGGTAAAAGAAAACTCCACGGGTCCCTTTTCGTAAATAGTTCCCCAGATCCGAAAAGGTAGAAAACAATATCCGGGAAAACCTCCTAGTCGCGATAGGCTAGGGTATTCCTTTTTCGTAATCAATCCATCCCGGCCCGAAAAAGGGTTAAACTTATACCAGGTGAATGTCGATTCGTGTCCATTTTAACGAGATCGAAACGACAAGGGCCTCGGCGATCTTTTCATATTTAGAGAGTCAGAAAAGAGCTGAAAGATGACTCCCGAGTGACTTTTTCGTGTATTTACCGAGTCCGAAAAAGTATAAAATACAACTCGTTTCCACCTTTTAAGTCGCAAAAACCTGCCGCTGCACATACCCAACAAGCGTAAAATCCATTTTCGACATAATACATGCAAATATTTGACAAAAAATAACTTATAAAGCTCATTTAACGTCGAAAAGTTATAAATATGTCTAATGGTAAAAAATAAAATTACTTTTTACTATTTACCTTGTGGAGAGCAACAGTGGTCCATTTGGAGCAGAATCTTCTGACGGCGATTGCGACCAATCCAGGCAACCATTCAGCGTCTCGTCTGTGACAGGTAAGAGGCGCTCCTTTTCTCTTTCTTTCCATGCATTTTTTTAATGATTTCCCCTTAGAAATCAGCTCTGTAAGGGCACCTTTGAAATTTTAGGGCCGGGCTAAGTGGCGCGGGTATCGGGCACGGACCCGCGCCACTGAGCTATTTTTACCAAAGGGCCCGCGCCACATGGCGCGACTGTCAGCAAAACAGTCGCGCCAGCGGCGGAACCCAAATTTCGCCTAAAATTCCGCTATTTATGCCAAATTTCTTGAATTTTGAAGCTCACAAAAGATCTAATCAGGGGTTTTGGACCATGTGAATGCAGATAAACAGTCAGAATGGCAATCGAATGGAAGGAACGAGAACACGGAGATGAGGACGAAGAGGCCATGCAAAGCCAAGCATGTATGAATGCTCTGAGAGACTGTGGCTTAAAAAAGTTCTTCCTCACGCCATGCTTACGAGCTCAGCCTGAGCTCCTCCAATATCTGATCAACCTCCGGGATGAAAATGACCAAGTATTCAGAATACGAGACCAGGTGTTGGAATTGGAGGTCACTGACATTTATTTCGTTACTGGATTATCCCGCAGGGGTCCAATCCCTGTACTGACTGGGAGCAGACCATCAGGGGAAAATATGGAAGAAGTAATGGCGCGGGTGTGCCGTGGGGCACAAACAGGAACAGGGAGTAAGAAGGTATACATCTCAACCATCCCTGACCTAGCACTGAGAGTTGTACTCCACACCATTACGCGGGCTGCTGGATCGCAGGCACCGCATGAGGCTACAAAGACTCAACTCTTACTGGCCTCAGAATGCATGGGTCCCCGACTGTATGATTGGGCAACAGCTGTCACGATCAACATGAAAAGGCAGCTCACAAAGTGCAAAAAGGGCAAACTGAAGCAGTTTGGGTATGGTTCCATCTTGGTATCGTTCATTCTGGAACGCATACCAACCTTCCAGGGCCAAGAGGCCCATGTGGCGAGTCCCGTACCACGAGAGCCGAGAATGGCTCGCTGGGCAGCACTGATGCCCAGATCTGGAGGCGGGCAACAGATGTCCTGGAAGCCCGAGTTCTTCAGGTGGTTACGGCGCCAACTGATCGTTGTGGAAGATTGGCCCTATGCGGGAACTGACTTTACAGGGGACCCAGATCTCCCGCTACCAGAAGGAGACCACTGGGATGAAGAGCTGGGTAAGACCTCATATTTTGATTTTATGTTTATATGTTTTTTTTGTTAATACACACTTGTCTAAACACAATTATATATGCATGCAGATGTAGGACCTGAGAGACCAGCCGGGATGTCTCCTATCTCTCGGAGGACACAACTCGCCCCTGAGATCCAGGGGGAAGGCACCGGAGGAGAGGCACTGGTTCAGAACCTCGAGGGGATCGTCCATGGGATCCCAGACTATGCCCGACTATCAGACGTACCGATGGAGTACCAGCGCCATACGGTGGGAGTTCCAAACCGGCTCCACCGAATCCTGAGGCGGCTAGTGCGTGCAGTGACGTGCTATCATGAGCACCATGCTGATTAGTCTCTAGGATTTAGCCACACCTATTTTTTGAGAGAAACAGTGTCTCCGGATGTATTAAGACAATTATGTATATTTTTTTGAGTTTTATGTGACACACTTCTATGTAAACATTTCGATATCTATATATATGCATATCTATTTCTGGATGAGTCTTCTTTACATGTGATGATGATTTATAAATTGCGCAAATGTCTATCTAACACCAAATTTGCTACCGCATCTGTCAATGTATTCAAATGTCTGGGTATATGATGATATGTAATGTATTCAAAATTCCTTTCCAGTAATCGAATACGCAAATACAATCGTAAAATGGTCGGGTTTCTTACCGAATAGTGCCCGTTCAGCTGCAACACTACAAGCTGTGAATCTAGGTACACGAGCAATTCACGGATACCAAGGTTTACTGCCTCGGTTAATAATTCCAACACGGCGCTATATTCCGCGATATTGTTCGTAGTACGTCCTAAACACACACCTTGCAGGTCGATCAACTCACCAGCAGGATCATAGATTACCCAGGCTACAGAAGACAGATTCCTGGTACTGCGGGAGGCACCGTCCGCGAAACCAACAAATGGATGAAAAGACATCTGCACAACCAGGAAGACCCGATCAGCAGAAAGATGTTTACAAAGCACACCACACCATGCACACAAATGACAATCACACACCACACCAAAAATCATTTCAGGCGTAGTACTTCTTAAGGTACAGCCCATTTCTGGGCTGCGCCAATGGAACTCCTTCGTAGTCTATAAGCTCGTAGGCCCCATTTTTCAAAACATGTTTTACTATGTAGGGACCGTGCCACATGGGCTGGAGTTTACCGGCACCAAGCTTATCATGTGCCTGATCGTACAAGAGGACTAGGTCTCCTTCAATGAAAGAACGGGGAGAAACATATTGATCAAAATGAGATTTGACCCTCTTCTTTTGTGCTTCGATAATCAAAGCAGCTAGACGACGGGTTTCATCCAACCGTTCGAGATACAGAAGACGCTCTTCCTCAGGAGAAGTATCCGGTAAGAGCTCCACGGCTAATTTGAGCGAAGGAATTTCACATTCAACCGGCAAAGTAGCTTCCAGACCGTACACCAGTTGGAATGGTGTGAATCCGGTTGCACTTTTAGCAGATGTTCGGTACGCCCAGAGAGCTGAGAACAGTTGGAGATGCCAACTGGACTTATGAATCCCAACTGTTCATTGAAGCATGGTGACCAAAACCTTGTTCACTGCTTCAACCTGACCGTTCGCTTGAGGGTAGTATGGCGTTGAGCTGTCGTGACGGAGGCCCAACGCAGCTGTCAGCTCCGCCATCATGTAATCGCGGAAATGAGTACCGTGATCAGTGACGATAGCTTGAGGAACCCCGAATCGTGCAATAACATGGTTGAATAAAAATGAAGCAGCCGTTCTTCCGTCAGCCGCTAGTGTAGGCATCGCCTCGGCCCACTTAGTGAAGTAGTCGACGGCGACAATGATATACGCATGCCCCCCGGCCGAGTGAGGGTTACACATCATAAAATCCACGCCCCATTTCGCGAAAGGGCCGACGGTAATAACGGGATGCAAAGGCAATGGCGGCGCGCGCATCTTGCGCTGGAAAATCTGGCACGGATGGCATTTTCGGACTGCAGTGATACAATCCTTGAATATAGAAGGCCAGAAATAACCTGCCCTCAGAATCTTTTGGGCAGTGGCATATCCGAACATGTGTCCACCACAGGCGCCACTGTGGCAGTCATTCAAGACTTTCTCAGCCTCCTCCAAGGTAAGGCATCGTCGGAGCACCGAATCTACTCCAATACGATATAAGGTATCTCCTACTATGCGGTAGGGTTGGGACTGGTGCCGAATCCGACGGCGTGCAGCTTTATCCAACTCAGACCGAAATTTCGCGGTCTGAAGATACACTATGATGTCCCCGTACCAAGGATCACGAGTATCGATAAGAAACAGCGTTTCGTTCGGTATATGATCTTCAGAATGTTCAGGAAGAGAGTCTGTAGGGAGAGAACATATCAAATCCGCGAAGACCCGTGATTTAGTTGATTTGGCAGTGGTGAACTCCAAATCAAACTCCTGCAGGATGACGATCCATTTGGAGTACTTGCCCCCCAGCAATTGTCTAGAAAGAATATATGTCATGGGGTTGCAGTCTGAAACCACTGTTATCGTGCACAAAAGGATGTAATGGCGAAAGCGCTGTACAGCGTGTACGGCTGCTAAGGCCAACTTCTCAACATGTGCGTAACGCGTTTTCGGGTCGAGAAGGTTCCGAGAGAGGTAATAAACAACATGTTCATCACCGTTCTCGTCATCCTGCACCAAGACCATGGCGATGGTGCTTAATGCGGCGGCTAGATACAAAGTAAAGTCGCGGTGGTAGTCCGGAGGACGAAGCAACGGAGCATTGACGAGCAATGTCTTCAGCTTCTCAAAAGGATTCTTGAGCGATTTCGTCCCAATGAAAGGGAACATTTTGCTTTAACAAACGAGTGAATCCCTTGGCCACCTCGGCGTAATTCGGGATGAAGCGTCTAAGAAAATTCGCTTTCCCTTGCAGACTCTGCAACTGATAAAGGGAGGAGGGTGACGGGAGATTTATAATGGCCTCAACCTTGAGAGGGTCGAGGCGAATTCCGTCTTTCGAGACTATAAAGCCTAAAAGACGGCCAGAATCGACGCAGAAGACGCACTTATGAGGATTGAGCCTAATGTTGTAGCGTCTGCAGCGAAGAAATATCTGGCGAAGATGTTCAGGATGATCCTCTCGCTTACCCGAATGGGCAGGCAAGTCATCTAGATAAGGCTGGACAATATGGCGAATATCATGAAAGGCATATGACATCGCACGCTGAAACGTGGCGCCAGCGTTCTTTAAGCCGAACGGGAGTTTTTTATATGCAAAAGTGCCCCACGGACAGATGAATGTGGTCTTATGTTGATCCTCGGGTGCAATGTTAATCTGGTTGTAACCTGAGAAACCGTCCATTAAGGAGTAGATCTCACTTCCGGCGCAATCGTCGATAATCTGATCGATAAACGGAGTGGGATAATTATCCTTAGGACAGGCGCGATTGATATCGCGATAATCCACACAGACTCGAATGGTACCCTGCTTTTTATCGACAGGGACGATATTGGACACCCATTCTGTAAGGGGGATAGGATAAATAAACCCCGCGTTCGAAGTTTTTCAACCTCTGCCTTGATAGCGGCGGCTTTCCGAGGATGCATGGGACGCAAGCGTTGGCGCACGGGTTTCGCACCTGGATAGGTTGGAATCTCGTGCACGACAATACTAGGATCAATTCCCGGCATTTCCTTGTAGGACCACGCAAAAACATCTCTGAATTCTTTGAAAAGTTCCGTATAGACCTGAATCTCCTCGGGAGAACAGGTCACACCCACATGAATGTTCTCAACAATCCCTGGTTTAACCGAGATGTTGATAGGAACCGTTTGAGTAATGTTACTCAGATTACCCTCCGAAAAGACCTCGTGCGTCAAGATCGGTGTTTGAAGAGGAGGGGAAGGAACCTGAGTAGCATAGCGCTCGAGACAGTCAGTCATTGCCCCTAAGCTAGGCATAAACGAGGAACGATGATGCCCATCGCCCCAGGGTAGCTCCTCAAGAGACATAGTTTCAATGATCGCCTCATCTGAGGGGAAAGTCTCTCTAAGAGGATCAGGCGAATCAGCCTGACCAAGCCAGGGGGATTGTGAGTAGACGTCAAGAGCCATGCTCATCGGAGCATGCTGAGGAGGTGGAGGATCCGATGCGGCAACAATCTCGCAGTAGCTGATCTCTACTGGCGTTAAAGGCATGGACTCTCCAAACTCATATACCTGCTCAGGTGTAGGAATCAGCCAGGGGTCATCAGTCCTGGACAACATGTTAACTTGAGCCGTATTCGGTGGCGGCGCAGGGAAAATACCCATGAGGACTGGGTCTTTGAAGAGACCAGGTCCTATGCTGTCTGGGGGATTCGGAATTTGATCCACATACGGCACGTTGTTCTTGGAGCTCGAGGTAAAAAATGACAACTGGTCTACTGTGACAATCTTGCCCTCGTGAGGGAACTTGATGAATCGAAAGACAGTAGACGGCACGCAGAGCATGGCATGGGTCCAGCTGCGGCCAAGAAGTATATTGTAGTTGAGTTTGGCGTCAACCACTTCTACTTCCACGTTGACAGTTTTTCCCTGTAATGTGATCGCAAGACTCTCGAGAACTCCCAGGGGTTTAGATTCCCGACCATCAAATGCCTCAAGGGCATTAGGAGATGACGACAAGGCTGGAGAGCCGATGGCCTTCCAGCAAGCGGAGGACATAACACAGGTAGATGCACCCTCATCTACGACGGCCCTATGAATGTTCAGACCGTTAATCCCGACTTGAATGACCAAAGCGATTTGATGTGGAAGCCGGGGAGTAAAATTCTCCAGGTCGAAGGTGAGAAGGCTCGAGTCGGCGGGATCAATACCACCGATTGCAGACAGTAAAGCCTTCCGTTGTGAAGGACAACTTTGAAGAACCTCAAGTGCAGACATGGCACATGGCGCCTGTGCCAGATCCTCAACGATACTGTAATGTTGAGCGGCACGAGCATTTGGATTATAAGAGGATCTCTGAAGAACACCCTTGGGAGGTGGCTTCACAACGGGTTCGAGAGTCGGCTTCTCGATTTCCAATGAACCAGAAGCAGGTGGGGGAGGCGGTCCTTCCGCCACTGCCTTCCCGGGTGCCTGCTGCTGATTATTGTAATCCTTCGATCTCGTAGCAATAGTGATAGGTGCATTAGTCTTCATCATGAAAACCTGAGACCCAAACGGTGCGGATGATGAACCTTGTTCGACCATCTGGGTCTGCTGAGATGGAAATGGCTCTTTTAAAACAGCCGGAGTCCCTTTTGAGCCTTTAAGAAGTTGACTAATTTCGGACCGTCGTGGACAATCCTTAGTGTAATGGTCACCTTCACAGATGAGGCAAGGAAATTTCGGCTTACGTTGGGAGCCATCCTCAGTTCGAGTTTTAGATTCCGGTTTCGGGGCATCGGATTTTGATTTGCCTTTGCCCTTCTTCTTCCCCTTGGAGGATTTGTCTGCAGGATTGGCCTAAACAGCATTTACCTCCGCGGATTTACCAGAATCGGATGAGGCGGGATTAGCAGAGGTATTGTTGGAAGAATTAGCCTTCTGCTTCCCATTCGAAGACTTCTTCGAATTTTGAGAGACGGAACCAATGACGCCATCCACCGTAGGGGTAGGCGGGGTCTTTTTGGTTCCGGGCCGTGGAGCATCAGGCGGGATGTCATAAAGCGTGCCAGATTGCGAATAAACAAGATCCAGATACTGGGCACGCGCGATAGCTTGTTCCTCCGTCACACACGCTCCCATCGCGATATCCTGAGCGATTTTATTCACAAAGGAGGTTGTGAACCAGTGAGTCAAAATCTGATCAGGTATGTGAAACTTGATCAGTCGACGACGGCGCCGCCACTCATGGATGTGATCCGAGATGTGAGTGGTCGAGTCCTGCTTCAGGGAAGACAGGAGGTGCGTCCCAGTCTCATACCGGACTGGTAACTGGAAATGCGTGAGGAAATCCATAGCTAACGAGTTGAAATCCTGAAAAATACCACGGGATAGCTCTATGTACCACTTAGCAGCAGCTCCTGTTAACGTACGCTGGAAAAGACGCAGACGAACCGAATCGTCGGTCCAAGAGTTAGACGAACACCATAGGTGGTACGTCATCACATGCGCCTGGGGGTCTTCGCCAGCTTTGCCCTCAAACTTGGGACAATCTCCTGGTATCTTGGTGGGAACCGGAGGCCAATATGGATTATGAGAAATCGGATCATTGGTCAACTTTGAAACGTCCGGCAGATCCAAGGTAGCCAGGAACGGCAATGGAGGGTTAATTCCCATGCCAGTCCCAGAATAAGGTCCGGTACCCATGCTCCACGATGGTTGTGAATATCCCTGCCCCCATGGGTTCTGTCCCGTAGGATTATGACCGTGAGGGGCATAATTCGTATAGCCAGACTGATTTGGTTGCTGGTAACCATTGTGTGGGGCCTGATAACCAGGGTTCGGGCCCTGATTAGGCGTTTGCCCCGTAGAAGCAGCATTTGGATTTGGCTGCTGAGCATAGTTAGAACCGGGTGGAGGAGGTTGATACTGAGAGCCTCCAGAGTGGTTATAGTTCGGTTGAGACTGACCATGAGGATAATAACCACTCTGAGGATGAGTAGACTGCTGATAAGTGGAACCCTGCGGAGCCTGGTACATAGGGCGCAGCTGTTGATTTGGCTGCGGCATTGAATGAGCAGGCTGCTGAGCAGAGTGAACCGAATGAGAGGGCTGCCCTGAATGAACAGGTTGACCCGAGTGAGGGGGCGGCCCTGAATGAACAGGTTGGCCCGAGTGAGGGGGTGGCCCTGAATGAACAGGTTGGCCCGGATAGACAGGCGGCGCTGGTTGCGCAGGCTGACCTGGTTGTAAGTGAGCCCTAGGTTGCACCGAATAAGCCGGTTGGCCTGGAGTCGGGACACCAGGTTGTGCCGGATGACCCGGTTGGCCTGGTGGTGGAACAGGACCAGGTGCTTGCTGGAAACTAGTTTGACCTGAAGTAGAACCATAAAGTGGTCATGGCTGATATGCAACGTTAGAGACAACAGGATACTGCGGTTGCATCGGTAAAGAAGGCTGGATTTGCCCCCTAGGACCATAGGCCGGTCCCTGTTGATACCCCGGCTGAGGCTGAGCAGGTTGACCAGCAGGGTTATAATACGGTCCTTGCGGATTATAGAATGGCCCTTGCTGGCCCGCAGAGTAGCCTTGATTGGGCTGTCCCTGCGGGTCGTACTGATAGCCAGGTTGGCCTGCAGGTTGGCCTTGAAAAGGCTGTGCCTGCAGGTTCTGAGCCTGGTTGTACGGTAAACCTTGAACATAAAGATAAGCCTCAGGAGCAGGAAGACACAAAATGTCCCCATGCTCATCAAGCTGACCCGAAAAACCATACACGGGAGTGCCGTCTTGTGCATAGTGCGAAAAGAAAGATCGGTAAGGATCTTGGGGGATTTGTCCAGCCCCGGCGTTCGGCTGCTGTAAAAACAACCGATACTCCTCCGGAGAGATATTCTCCGGTATAGCAGTAGCTAGATAAATGTCTTCAGGAGTTGGCCCAGATCTAGTAGCAGATGCTGAGACAACAGCAGAAGAGGCAGCCACACAAACAGTGGGCCGCACGGGAACAGAAGTGACGGGCGTCGAAGGAGACACCTCGGGTGTAGTGGCAGCTGGCCTCGAAGTAGGAGATGATATTCCCATAGAGGCAGCAGCTGAGATAATCTGACCCAGAGATCTGTATCCCTGTGGCAAAGAAGGACCAGCTGACGATGTGGTAGCCAGCTCGGACTCGTCTCCCTCAAACAATCTACGAGGGATGCGCTGATAGTCATCAGACCCGGGAATTTCCTCACCAGAATCACTCATGGTTGATCCTGCCGTTAAATCACGCAGAAGACGGCGAGGACTAGGAGGAAAAACAGCAGCAATAAACGGTGAACCCGATGTAAGAGAAAGGAAATCAGCTCCTAATCTCAATTCAGACAGAGGGTCCGAAAAGGGCCAGTGGAAGTCAACTGGCTCTCCAAAGGGTTGCTCGGCGAGGACCGGTCCCCCGTCGGGGAACTCGGAAACAACAGGCTGCTGTGGTTCAACAGAAGGCTCAGAAGCCTCTGAAGAATCGTCCGTGTAAGGACTGCCAGTAGACGAAACTGAGGGTTCCGCCACCGTGACAAAAGACTAGAAGAAGAGAGCACACACACACACGGGCTGAAAATGAATTAAGACACACGATCAAACAGTCACAAGCAATATCTAAACGGGTGTGTTATCGTGGGAGATTGATTTTACCACATTGGAAAATAAACAAATTCTACCGTTTCATGTTTTAAGAGTCGAGAAACGATAAAAATATGACTCTATCTCTTTCAGAGTTGACACAAGCGTGAAAGGACAAGCGCTTGACGGTCTTTTCAAGTTTAGGGAGTCAGAAAAGACCAAATGACTGCTCAGTAAAAACTAGGCACAAAGGGTGTACCAAATATCCGTGAACTGCAATATACACCTTGGTTTCAAAAATGAAACAGAAATCGACCAAGGACTTTCCGTACGTGCAGGTAGTCTCCCCGAATGCTGTGTTCGGTGTATCACGGGTATAGGGCGGCGGACTCGGCTTCCTATGGATAAAGGATTGAAAACCTAGAGGGGTCTCCCTTTATATACACGACGGTACGGGGAGCGCAAGTCCGTACTAGCGCTGTCTAAAGCCAACAGGCGAACGACAGCTGCTAGGTTTAACGACGCCGGAACACGTCTCTAGCCTAGACCTTCTAAATATGTTTCGTTAAGTTCCAATGTCGGCTTAGGTTAATTGAATAAATTTTACAGTTGATCTTCAATTAAGTTTCAATTTCCAGGCCCTATCGTATGTAGTGTCTCCTAAATGCAAGCTATATGCCACGGTGCAACATTTCGTTCGATGAAAACTAGTTAAATGAGAGTTGAGAGCTTTTATGCAAACGAAATGGACGGAATACAAACAAGAGTGTCTCTAATGCAACTAATGCAATTGCACACTTTTCATTCAAACACTAATCACTAGCAATATGGAAAATATCACAATTTGCACTAATTTAATCAAAAGCAAAAGAGATTATATATTTTTTTCTTTGATTTTCAATGTTTAATGGCTAATGTGCACTGAAAACAAAAGGAACAATTTGAGAAATGATATCTAAGGGAGCGAAGCAAACAACATTCACTCAACGAAGCAAGCAACCAAATCTCTAAATCGACCCAAAGTCCCTCAAAGCAAAGAAAGACTCGAAAACTTCCGATGGACCATGTGATCTAGGTCCAAAGCAAGGCAAACGAATTCTGAATGAAGGAATGAACAATCACTCAAAAGACGCAGCAAAACAATCAAAGACTGTTAAGAGAGCGTGGAGAATCAATCAACAAGTTGACAGGACAATCAAGACACCAAAACTCCAAAGGAGGGCTCGATTCATTAAGCCACTAGATGCCCTAGGGCTCAAATCGTGAAATCGATAGACAGAGGCAAACAACCAAAGGATAGCGGTGAATTCCAGTCAAACAAGACTCCAACACACTCAGACAATCAGGAAATCAAGAAGAAAAGTACTGGTCAAGCTCAGTAAGCCAAAAAATGAAGAAACTCAAAAAAGTCACAGGGGTGGCGCGACTGTGGCCTTGAAACTAGCGCCAGAGGCCGAGTGGCGCGACACAGACAAATGCAACAAGCGCGAAGTGGCGCGCATTAGCCGAGTCAGAAACCCGCCCGATCGAGTTCTTCAGAAATAAAAAAACAGCTACTGCAGTAGAACCAATACAAGCTAAGCAGAGCAGAAGCTAAAATGATTGCCAACGTTCTAAGGTTCTCTGCATGAGCCATGGAAGAAAAACAAAATTAAAGCAGACCAATCACCGTGTGGACAGAAAACCAGGGCAGTGTTGATGAGAGTCCTTAATTGTTGGAAGGTGCACACAAATCTATTTACTTGGACAGTGAACCTACTAGTCAGTGAGATTGTGATACAAACAATGCTATGACGCAAGCTCCTAGTTACGAATGAAAGACTTGGGATAAGAGCCTACCTGGATTCCAACGCTAGATTTGAAGAAGAGATGTCCCCGTCCTTCAGCCCTGGCAGATCACAATCCTTCCGCGATCTCCGCGGATGAACACCTGCACACAGAAGAAACGAACAGATACATGCATAGGAACCAGCATACGTAACTAAACATCGGTCAGAAAAGATATTACTCGCATTAACATGATGGAAAAAAGAGTGGAACCATAATC